>JAMKCH010003700.1:0-92735 GCA_023653785.1 Ophioderma brevispina
AGCAACACCAAGCGGTGTTAAATCCTAAACTTTAACACCAGAAATTAACACTGACAAGCTTAACACCGACCTGGTGTTGCATATTCAACACCGGAGTTTTTGCAGTGTGGAAAATTGGACAAAAAGTATTTTGCTTGATTTTTAAATTACGGCCAATTGTCTTTTTCTGATCCTTTTTATTGTGAAGACCACTGTAATTTTTAGCACGTTATTTCGTCAAAATACAAGATGTATGTTAGTAGTGGTAAGTTTAAGCAAAAATATGCATTTTTAGCTGTGTTCTTTACTAGACGTAGATTGTAAGATGTCATGACTGTCTAGGCGACGATCCGGGCGCTGAGCAAGGCAAAAAAGAGCCTTCAGTTTTGAATCGCGCCAGTTGAGTTTTATTTTATTATTTTTTTTTATTGTTTTTAGACATAATAGTTAAAGGTTTTTTTTTATTTTGTAATGATACAACTATACGTTTCATGAGAATAATTTCACGAATACCCTTGTTTCATTTGAGAAATGTTACCACAAACATGCATGTATTAAATTAGGTAAATTGTGCAAAAAAATAGGAACAATTACTCATTTTACACCTGTTGCTGGAAATTAATTGATTGTTGAAGCTGTAATTAAGTAAAAATGATTCAAATCAGCTATGTTAGTTATTTCAAAGTTATAACAACAACAAGACAATTTATAACACCAGAAAAGTCACAAACAAGCACTAATATACGTAGTAACTTATTTTCACTTCAATTTTTTTTATAGATAGTTCAAAAACTTCTTGTTGAAACCCTTTCACGTTTTGGTATGATATTTGTTCATTTTAATTTGCAATATATTATAAATAATTTGAAAGGAAAGTAATGCATATAAATTCAATGTTCTTATTTATTTCCTTATATAAGGTAGCAGTATCGTGGTACGGTATTTGTGTTCATATCAGAGGGTCCCGGGTTCAATTCTCAGATAGGATTACATGAATAAAAATTACTTACATGATTAATTTACAGCCAAATTAAGATCAAAAATGATATTAAAACATAGTACCTCAAAATCTTTTTAGTTTTTCCTCTTTTCTTTGCCATATTTCCCCACATACCTATAATATTATTTTGAGTTTCATCAACTTGTTGATTAATAATTAAACTAGCTTGATAATTTCTCTGTGTACTTACTAAATAAGCGCAATAAAGTAATGTGATTTTGCAAAACATAGGGTGTTAAAATTAACACCGCCGGTGTTCTAGGAGGACCACACCAAGAGGGTGTCAAAATTCAACACCTTTGGTGTTATTTTAACACAATTTGGTGTTAAAACAACACAATAGAGTGTTAAAATAACACCAACGTTGAATTTTGACATCCTTTCGGAGTGTCTATTGGTTACACACCACTAACTCACTTATACACAGTAGTCTATGGGAAAAATGGCAACTTTGAGCATGTTTCTTTCACATTTAAAACTCTCACAGAGGAAATACAACAACATCACCCCAAAGTACAAGCTGAAAGCACCAAATAACCAAATTTTGAACATATGATGACAAGAGAAATTTTTAGTTACGAATCACCAAACTTGCCCGATGTCAGACCGGCAACCCAAGATTCTCTATAGTCGCCAAAGCTAGTAATTTGCAAATCGATGTGAAATTGATGACCGCGGAGTAAATTTCCTCAAATTCACTGTCCAAATGCCGCTTAGTTTGAGAAAACATACAGTCTACCATATCAATCATGAAATTTCATCACTTTCTTAATATAACTAGTGCATTTTCAGACATTTTAAAGCACTTTTTCCAGATGCCATGCAAGAAAGTAGTCTACCCAAGGTTAGTGGTGTATAACCTATAGGTACAATTTGAAATGAAATTGACATTCCCATGGATATTTTATTTTTGTCATCGAACAGACCATTGCGTATATGTTTCACCTTTGGAGTCACAGCACTCGTACAGTATAGCTGATGGCAGTTTGCCGGCATTTCTACTGCGGTGCTCAATGCTTAAATTGTATTTCAAAGACTTCTGACGTTTAATTTCAATTCAAATTCCCAAATGTTGTGATTATCAAAGTGGTATTTATTGAAAATGCAGAATGATAATTTTCTCATATTAAACATATTTCGTTATTGGAATTGAAAGGAAAATAATTTCCTCTATCTACTCAATAAAATGAAGTGTAATCGGGTCGCATTCCATTATATTGAGTAATTTCAATGAGTAATCTTTATTTAATGTAAAATTAATCAAGTATTTTAATTGAGATGGTTGATAATGTGAACAAAATTTGTCTACATGCACTGCAAAAACTAGGGTGTTAAAATTAACACCGCCGGTGTTCTATGAGGATGTAGAAAAATATTAAAAATATCAAATTGTACCAATAGACACTCCGAAGTCGTTTGTTTGTACGATTTTTAGAAACATCATTTGACACTAATTGCCAATATACTCTTCCTATAGTTTTCGTTATTGAGAATTAAAATGATTTTCGTCCGAATCCCTCGTAAAATTAATACAAATATAAATGACTTGATAGTAATATAAAGTTTTCTTCTTGAAAAAAAATAGTGATCTTTGATTCCTATTACTCTGCAAAAAGTATCAAAATATATAGTGGAGCGATTTGGACTGCAAAATTGTCGACAACCCCTCCCCTCGGTACAACAAAACGCAACCACTTCTATTCGAGAGATAGTAATAAATAATTTTAAAAAATGATGGTTGTGGTCAAAAACTTTGGTGGCAGGGGTGTTTTTTTGGTAAAAAAATCACGTTTTGAGCTAAAAACTTACGAATATCAAGATTTATTAATTTCTTAGCAAAACAAATTTTAATCATCATGCAATACTATCAATCTCCAATTTTAGCCCCAAAATCACCTTTTTTCCTAAAAAAGCATCCTTTTTTATCACATGTCACCACAACGAGTATTACCTGAACCCTTTAAGCAATGTATAAAACCTATATCAATAACAAAAAGGATACCATAAAAATAAGATTGTAATATTTTTACCTTAAAAAAAAAATTTTTAAATATAATTTCGCTTAACTTGCAGCCCAAATTTCATTTTTCGGCATAGAAATCATCCCTGCCACCAAATATTTCAACCACAACCATCATTTTCTTAAATCTTATATATTTATCCTTCAAATAAAGGTGGTTGTGTTTTGTTGTACGGTGGGGAGGGGTAACTCGAAAACTAGAGCACTTTCAAGGCTCGGCCGCTCCGCTAATACACCTTCAAGCAATAAACAGATACATCACAACTTCTTCCACTTAACGTTTATGGAAGTTATTATGTCCAATATAATTCCCAGGGTTTCAAACGTAAGACATACACTTTGGATGTCCTTAGTGTACTTACACATGTAGGCCGATGCTTCAATTCGGAAATACAGCAAAATGCTGTAAATTTTATGTCCAATTTACCAGGCGTATAAAACGACTACAACTGGAGCTTTTATTCGATTTTTTTTTCGAGTATCAACATTATCGTACATTATTATGAATTTTCAATTATATTATTTAGTACTTTGGTTTACAGGAAAAATATTATACATTTTACAAGAAAATTCTGGCAGCAATTATGCTAAAAAAACCCGTAAAATACAGCTTTTACAGGTTTCCATTCAAATTAATATATTTATAGCTTAATTTATAAATTAAGTCGTAGCAAGGACCATCTCGCTGTAAAAATCAATGACTCCAATATTGATCACGTCCAAGGCTTCAAGTACCTGGGTGTATATTTCGATCCATCTATTTCATGGGCCGGGCACCTGAACCATGTTAAAAACTCTATCAACAAGAGAATTGGTTTGATTTACAGAACTAGGCAATTCCTTAGTAAATCCATTTTGAAAAAAGTATACCAATCCCTGGTCCTGCCAACTATGGATTACTGTGATGTGGTATGGGGAAATGCCTGCAATGAAGTTATATCCAAATTGAGTAGACTTCAAAATAAAGCTGGTAGAGCTATACTCAAGGTGAACAAGAGGTTCCCAACCACACTGATGCTAGACTGTCTGGAGTGGGAAGATCTCCATACCAGACGTAATGCACATCTAAATGTTATGGTTTATAACTGCATTTCTAGCAAGGCCCCAAGTTATTTGTGTAATGTTTTTGATCAACCAGTTCTAGGCCACCCAAGCCTAGAACTGGTGCTGGGAAACGTACTTTTAAATACCGGGGCTGAGGGGGCTCTATCTCATGGAACAAACTTCCCAGTAGTGTTAAACACCCTCTCCCACCCTCAAAAAATATTTTCAAACAGGCCTTAAAAGCATATTCTTTATAATTAGTCGCTTACATATTACAGGTTTTGCAATTTAATGTGTAGGCATTGACATGAATCTTTTTATATATTCTTGTCAGTAATGTATCTGAAATTATCTTCTATTTGTTTGGCTTTATTGTCTACACCTTATTTGATAATATTGTGCAATTTTATGAATATTTTTGGCAGATGTATTTCTGAAGTTATCTTCGTCTGTATATTTTGAATTTATTGCCTACCCCTCTTTTGATTATAGTTGTGCAATTTTATGAATATTCTTGTCAGATGTATTTCTGGTTCATATTACACATTTGTCTCTTTAGCTTATTATTCTTCAATTTGTATTAGTAAGTTATCTTACTTTAAGAGTGCTTGGTGTACTATGATAGTGATTGTATTTAAGGTCTTTTATAGCTTTTTTAAATATTTACAACTACAAGTATGTAATTTAGCTTATCTAATTCCACTTTGTATATTTCTCTAGTGGTATTTAGATGTATGATTTATATTGAGATATGTTGATTATGTGTAATTATGTTATTTTTATGTACTGGTCTTGTACCACCTGGGCTCCATGGGAGAACAATGCTGAGCATTGAATGGTCCCCCAGGTTAAAGAAGAATGAATAAATAAATAACTATAAATAACTATAAATAGCTTGATGTAATATATTTTACATTAAGTATTAAATTTGATTAAATCAATTCTAATTACAAAATTAAAAAATAGAACCTCATCAGTCCTTTTTCTAGCTTCATTGGCATATTTTGCCTGTAAGAGATGATGACGGCTAGAAAATCATACCAACGTATAGTCATTTATAGCTCCCTCATCAGGCAAAAGTATGTTTAACATGTTCAATACCACCGTTTGAGGCGATCGATCGACTCTTTTTGAGTACGCCAAACAGGCCAATGCTCATTCGTCTCCTTTGACATAGAAACAGAGGACGTGTTTTAGTTTTTGCAAACAGACCAATATTAAATTTGACAAGGAAAACAAAGGATACTTGAATTGAAAGCGTACTCAAAATGAAGAACGGTTCAATGTCCAATATGTACACATAAAATCATTTTTCCTAAAATGTTTCAAATTTTAGATATGCAAGTTCATAATTCTCTAAAACTTCAATCGCCGATATCTCGAAATGTGACTTTTTGTCGATTGGCTTGTTTGGAAGATTCGTGACGATATATATCCCTAACGTCCCTTAATCGCTTCAAACCCACCTGACAAAAAAAATCACGAAACGGACCCCCTGCCTCGGGTTAGTTTTAAAATTGCTCCTAGATCTGACAACAAAAATAACACTACCTCACCTTTTGCGGTGGGGTAGCGCAAAAGTTAGGGATATATATCATCACTACCGATTTCAACTGATATTTATCTACTTTTAGCAATCAATTTATTAATTGTTGAGACAATTATTAATCTCTTTCAATAATTTGAAAATCAATCAAATCAATTAACAATTCATGATGGCTCCCAAATTTATATACCTCATTACTACATCTTGCCAAGAGCAGTAATGATTGTGTATATCCCTGAAACTCATTCAGAGCAGTTTAAATGTCATAACATAATAAAGGTTATTGATATCTGCAAGATGGAATCCCAGATGCGCGTGCAATATAGCTGCGTGAGGAGTAATGGTCAGTAATTCATTCTCGTTGTTGTGTGTTTAGTTCGACGATTATTTCCAAAAATCCCAGTAAGACTAACTTAAGTATCATTTAGTCGTTATATATATGAAATGTTTCAAGATGGATGCCAATGGATGCCTAAAACCTACCAAAACAAAGCTGCCGCCTCTCTGGTTACGCGACTGGCATTAACGAACTCAAAGCGCAGGGTCACGAGATCACCCAGGAATAATAAGGTATTGGTTTAAATAACACCAGATTAACCGATTAAAAATAACAAACGCATATGGTGGTTGGGGCACTGATTTGTTTGCGCGCCATCATTGATTCCTACCATAATAAATCCGTAAGCACTTAACTACATACGCCTCTAAAATTTGCAGTTAACGTCGTTTCTGGATCGAGCTAGCTTAATGCATGTGTTTGTTTTGTGATGGGAGCACATTGCATTACTCTCTCAATAAGTATTTTCGTTTTGTAAATAATTAATTTCCAAATAACAAATTAATAGGGCAATGCATTTATTAGTCCCCAACATTATCTTGTTCTTGGATTTAAAACTTACCAATGCTCTTGGCTTGTGCCACTCCCTCTCTGGTTATGTCAATGTCGATTGGATCATCTCCTTCGCTTATGACAATGGTTCTGTCAGAACTCTCAGTACCTTCATCATCATCCGCTAGTGACCACTTATATCGGGCTGAAAGGTAAAATTAAATGTTCTCAATCTTCGCTTTCATAACCATGATAACCTCTAGCACTGTTTAAAATTAATTTCGAAAAAAGTAACTGACTAAGGGACAGTTTAAAGCGGCACTGGCACATTTTCACAAAATATGAAATTTCTTCAATTTGCTCTCAAATGATAGTCTAGGCCATTGGAAGAACAGAGATATATTTTACACATAAAAATGACATACCCCAAAACAGATGAGAATAAAGACATCCAGTTAATTTGTAGGCCAACTTTTAAGTTTTCCATAACTTTAATCAACAAATGTGTATATTACATGAATATTTTTGACTCGTACTCACTGATATTAAAACCACAAGGTTATAGACCGATCAAACAGTGTGCATAGCGTGGGAACATTCATACGGCGTGCATGTTCTTGTGTAAACGCCATTTTCGTCGTCTGCTGAATTTAACGTCGCCGGCGACGTTAAATTATAAAATCGTTTGTTTACCCATAAGGAAGCTGATTTGGTCTTAATCATTTCGGGTGAGGGCTTTTGTATATAAAAGTCTTACAACCATGCAAAAATATCGATTTGGAAAATCTTGAGGGCGCACTATTTTTCAAATGTGCCAGTGTCTCTTTAAGATACTTAGAACGTTGGAAAAATATTAAAACAATGGTTTAATGCTTTATATGTCCTAACGTACAGATACTACATGGTAGCTTCTGGCTTCAGGCGTCGCCCTCACGAAAGGCGAGGGTGATAGACCCGTAGGCAGTACCAAGGGAAAATAGGTGCCCTATTTCCTAGATATAACCCTTGTAGTATTTGTTTAATCTTGAATAGTAGGAATCAGCCAATGAAATAGCATTCTTAGTTTATGAATATTCATGAGGTGTAAACAAAAGAGTACATACAATCGTTGTCTTCAATGATGACAGTTGCTGTAGACGGTGCCTGCACTGAGCTGCAAACTGATGGCTCAAGTGAGTCCAGACTAACCGTGAAAGACTCTTCTTCTTCGTAACAGTTGTCATCTACTATGGTAACGTAACCATAACTAGTGTCAGTTGAAGTGGTTGTGGAAGAGAAGGACACGGTCACTGGTTTATTATCATAGTCACCAGACTGCGCAGTTCCGTCAGCAAATGTTAAAGCTTAAATAAAAATTCCAAATGAATACCGAATATAAAATGTTAGTGCAGTTCGATTACATTCAGGGGTTTAAAAACATTCAATTTGGTATATATCTACCTTTAAAAGTATGCACTATTACAGGATTAACAACAGGTAGACACTGATCTGGTTTAGCCGGTATTATCTGCATGCTGGAATATGATCCACCAACCATGCTACAGGAGCAAGTCTGCCAAAGGGCAGCTGTTGGAATTCTATCTTTTTAGTGGGGGAGCAAATGTAGTCCCGTGAATTTTAAAGATTAGAAGGTGCCACCTATTTAGATACACTGTTCACTTCCCTAATATCAAGAATATCAAAAGAATCTCACCTGCTGTGCCTGCCTGCATTGGTCCTGAGCCAGTGCGGTCGACCTGAATGCGCAGTGGTCCCCTGCCTTCACTAATGGGGTCAATTGTATTTATTGAGTACGTTATCGCTAGAAAATGAATTAATAATTTCAAAATGTAATTTACTGCTGTCGCATTTGGGTGCATTTGTGTATATTATTGCGCAATTATAAACAGGGTTCTAAATGTTTCATACAAAGCTTAATTTTCATTTTGAATATTATAGAAAATCTGTTAAATGTATACATTCATGTGTGTCTCGGCCTCGCTCCGTCCGGCCTCGGACTTGGCATACCGGTGTGAGAGTAATTATAGCCCGGCGGGAGCCACAGTCCGGGCTCCATAGACGACAACGGAACAAAGCGTGAAACTAATGTTGCGTGAAGAGTCAACGAGTGCCATATTCTTCACCGTTGTAACCGGACTGTGAGTATGGCGGACTATAATTACAGACTGTCCAAAAAATACAATCAAACTAACAAATTTTAAAAATATAAAATGTTTTGATTATATTTTGTAGAGCAGGTCCTAAGCTAAATCCTTGTTTTTATTTCATCCAATTTGATGCACCATAACCGGAGATATTGACAATTGAACACAAAGGATAAAATACCACTTGGGCCAGTTTCACTTGAAGGTTCAAGACACTAAAGGTAAAAGGTATGTAGCAACCTGTGGAATTAAACTGTTTTCAAACAGAAGAATACTGTAGAGATCAGATTATCATGCACTGAACTAATCAATATTTTATTTTTTGTGAAAGCCCCAAAATTATGCTGTGGGGGGAAATGAGGGGACTCGCTCTCATCGGGACAATAATCATGGAATTCCTGTAAATTCTACCACTGACACTAAGGGGACAGCCACAAATCTCTGTTTATGGGGGACAAATGGGTGGACAATGCTCGGTTAAACGGTTAAATTCCCTCTCCCTCATTCCCCACTACCTCCAAGATGCCAGGAGAAACAAAATGCAGAAACCAGTGCTGAAACCTGGAGTAAAGCAGAGACAACAAAACTGTTTTCAATTTTCCAATGCTACATGTACATGTATTGGGGATGGTGACATTACACACTTATAAAATATGTTATATCACAAGGAGCAGCACTTTATACTTTTTTAATTTTAATTTTCAATAAAGAATGTATTGGAGTTTATTTTCAATGGCAACTCCGTTTATATCGGGATAGCCAATGTCTCTAGAAATTTCATGAAGGCTGGAACATTCCTAAAAAAGAATAAGTTATCTTACAGGTGAGATCTGAGACGAATATACCTAACAGAGAAAAGCTGTAGTCCATTGTTAACAGCTCGAGCGTATCGAACCAGGTCTGTTTCGGCTTGCAATGACTTGGCCGCACGATGGCGCTGTGAGCACCTTAACTTCTCTATGAGTGATGTATCCGCAAATCAGGCAATTTTACCCAATTCTGTGCTTCAATTCATGACCTAACGTGAATATAATTGTTCTTATGACTGGCTCACATTAACACTTTATGCGTTTGACCAGGTCATCAATAACTTCATTTTCATAAGACATAAGTCGAAATCAAAATAAAGTGTCCGATTAGATCCTATTCTGTTAAAAATAACAGTTTGAGAAATAAGCTGGTCCAAATTTTGTTTCTTTTTTGTGATTTTGAAAGAGAAAATACACATTTTAGTTAACTCAGAATATTTTGAAGATATCCATGAATGTCAATAAAACATTGAAATTTGAGCAAATTGTACCTATAGTCGACAAATGAGTGTACAAAATTGGGGTCATTTTAAGTTTTTCCATGGCTTATATGCATAAGTCATTGAGCACTAAACTGCGTTCAAGGCGTTTTGACAAATAACACGCACGTGTGAGCAAAATAGCCCGCCAAACTCAAATCTTGGGGTTATACATTGAAATGTATTGAATAACTATTACTGCTTCTCGATCAGTCGAGTTAATCGTTGAATTAACATAATAATACCGTGCCAGACGCTACACGCTGCAAACAATCCATTAGCTACATGCTTCGAATCTCTGTTAGGTATATTCGTCTCAGGGTGAGATGAACTTAAGATTTTGGGGGAAAATTCAATCTTTGATTGTATAGGTTTTTTGAGACAGTCTGTACTTCTACACTTTGACAAAGACTAGAGTGACATTACCTTCATTGTCGCGTATTTCAACAGAAGTCCAGCATTTTGGGCCAAATTGAGCTCCAACAACATTGCTAAAATAAACGTTGAATGTTTCGCTAGATTCACAAATATTGTCGTCCACAATATCTATCGTGAATTCTTGCGAAGCAGATGCAGTAGAACCAATCCACGATATTGTTTTCGGGGTATTTTTTTCTACCTCAATGAAATCACCAGAATTGTCATCAGTATAGTAATCTACAAAGAAAAGAAAATAATAATTGTAATGATAACAATAACAACAATAAAACTAATCAAACGAAAGGAGGTAGAACTAAAATCACCCCATGTACTTCTTATGGCGGAATGATATGGCCCGATTCCAACAATACCGATCTTGACTTCCTCGTATTACTTCAAAAGAGAATCCTAAGAACATGCACTAACTCCATCTGGTTTGCTTATACTTTTTGTTTCTCAACACCTTCAAAATATTTCTGACATCTTTAAACTACAGTTAGCATCTTTCATGTTCCAATTCCATCATGATCTTCTCTCAGGTGATCTCATTCCTGGTGAAACATTCTTTTGCTAGGAACACTCCTAGTTCCAAGGTTTTATGTTATGGAAAATCCTGCCTTCTCACCTAAAAATTCTCCGTTCTTTTCTTTCCATCATTTTAAATCAACTTCAGTCTCTACAACAATATAGTCTAGCAGATTATATGGGTTCCATGCACCCCCCTTAAACTAAATTCTAACATGATTTTTAGAATCTCTACGACATCTACTTAAAGAATTTTGATGTTACAAAAATCAAAAATTGGCCCCCTGTACAATGACCAATCAAAAGGTCAATGACCTTATCACATTTTCACCATATCTCTGTAACTAAACATCACAGATATACCAAACTTTATATTTTCTGATTCCTTATGGTGAGACGAATCATTTGAGGTACTTTTCAACTAAATTGAACCACTTTGTACGATTAATCCCTCTTAATCCAAGATGGCCGCCAAACAGACCCCGTGGGACAACATTTGATTTTGGTAACATCAAAATTTTTTAAGTAGATGTCGTAGAGATTCTAAAAATCATGGTAGAATTTAGTTTTAAGGGGGGGGGGTGCAAAAAAAAAAAAAAAAAAAAACTTCTCCATATTTTATTTTCATTTCTTGCATCTTTTTGGGGGGGGGGGGCGCTAGCTTTTAAACCAGGTGTAGAATTGTTGTCCGCCGTACTCATAGTCCGGCTACAAAGGTAAAGAATAGGGCACTCGATTCAGTTGACTCTTGACGCAACATTAGTTTTGCGCTTTATTCCGTTGTCGTCTATAGTAAACAAAGCATAAAATTCATTATTTCTTGACAAATACGGCGCGTTACGTTTGGCCACTAGTAGGGGTCTTTGCTACAACGGTTTTCCAACACAACAGTGCCAAAAAAATGCACTTTCATGGAAAATGGGGGCGCTGCTTGTGGCTTTGAAGGTGAATTTCATGATCCTAGCACCTTATGTTTTATGATCTATGCTCGTGGATTTTTTACATAGTTATAAAATTGGCTGGAGTCGGCGGTAGGTAATATTAGACTGTGTGTGTGTTAAGTCGCTTTTTCTTTTTTTTTTCCTTTTTGATAATCTTTTTCTTGTTGTAAAATGTAGCCCTTTTCTATATGAATATATTTTGTTTTGATATTTGGTTTCATGTTGATAGAATTGGGTTCTGTTTACTGATTACGCATGTATCCCAATAATCGTGAAGCTAAAAATACAACTGTAGAAGTAAATGATACTCATACGATAGAAATCAATGAAGGGAAATTGACAAGGTTATCAACTAAAGGAAAAATGAGTCTAATTCGAACGTACCATGATATTTATAATTTCCAAAATAGAGGATATGTTTTTTGACCCACTGAGATATGAGAATCATAATATGATTGGCGAAAATAATACATGTATGAGATACCAATGCAAAATGTAACGCCTGGCCAGGTAGAAGAACAAAATCTGTTAAATGACATTTTTTCTATACTAAATATGAATATATCGGGAGTTTGACAAAAAAAATGTTGATAAACTAAAGGAATGCCGTAAAGAACTATCTCATAGTTTCACTATCATGGCCTGTCAGAGACTAATTTAAAGATACGCCAGAATCAGTATTACAATTTATGACTGGATATAACTTTGAATATACAAAACAGAGAATATCGTGAGAAAGGTGGTGGGGGTCTTTATGTACCCCAAACAAAGTTGACTACAAAATCAGGAAAGAACTAAAGAAATCGACCAATAACTACGAATTCTTGTTTTTTTGAAATTAACCGAACAAATCAGGAAAAATATAATAGTAGGTGTTATATACAAGTCTCACACACCAATTGACATTTATAGAAGAGTTCAGCACAATTTTGGACAGATAATTGAATGAAGGACAAAATTGGTATATTATGGGGACTTCAATATTAACTTATTAAAAGAGGAGATTCATTGACCAACTCATGATTACCTTAATTTAATTTTAGCGCATTCACTTTGCTAACTATCACAAAAAATAGCATCACTGATCACAGTCATACCTTGATTGACACTATTTTAAGTAATAATTATGATTTTCCTCGCGATATAATAAAATAATACTATTTATTTTCTGGTTAGATGTAAAAAAGAAAAATATGCCAGGATGGTCAATCTTTCAAAGCGAAATACAATGACAGAACGTGAATAAATTGAAAGAAAATCAAGTGTACAAAAACTGGGACAACATTTTACTAGGTGACGATGTAAATGATGACTATCAAAGTTTATTATTACATTTAACGAATGGTTGACGAACGAATGGCATCCCGCTCCTTACTAAAAACAAAAAAAAAAAAAACCGTGACCCTATGGTCCTTGGATTCAAAAGGATTATCAAAAAGTATAAAACAAAAAAAAAAACAAAACTTACAAAATTATAAGCAAGTATATGATGATGATTAAATAAATACAAACCATTAGAAATAAATTACACAGTCTTATACGTCAAGGCAAAAAAAAACGGTTGTTATTTATCAAGACAAATCAAAAAAACATACAAAAAAACTGAAGCGATTGGAAAACAATAACAAACTTCTAGGATCGTACCCAAGAAGGAATCATGCCCAAACTCTATTTAAAAATGCTAAAAGGTGGAACAAATATGATCTTATTTGAATGTAATGACTCAATAATTTTTTGTTAAATATAGGTGCCAATGTTGCCAAACAATTAGAAAAGAAAACGTTGACAAAAACTATACAAGAAGAATATTAATCAGCATCCAATACGAACTAGTATTTTTCTGACACCTATTGTTAAAAACGATATAACCAAAATTATAAAGAAGTTGATCCTAACAAAGTCCTGGACACGATGAAATAATCAACTAACTAGTAAAAAAGGTAGTAAGACATAAGTAAAACGCTCACGACTATTTTCAATGTTCAATGATGAAGGGGTGTTGTCGTCCTACCGATGCTCAAAATTGCTAAGGTCGTTCCAATCTATAAAAAGATAATGTTCAATTATCTTAATACCGCCCTGTGTCTATTCTTGCCTGTGTTTCTAAAATTTTAGAGGTTTGGTTTTTAATAGATGTGTGTTCATTTATTGATAAACAAGAATTATTACAAGCAAAACAGTATTGGCTTAGACCAACTCATTCAACAGAAATGGGGCTGTCAATTAATTATTGATCTGGTTTACAATGGGGTTGAAAATAACTAAAACTACTCCAAGGCCTTGATACAAATCAAACACGACATTCTACCAATAAACTAAACATATGGGTTAAGAGCATTACATTAAAATGGGTCGAAAAGGCTACCTGAGTAATAGGTCTCAGTATGTTCAATACAACTTATGCAAATCTGATAGTAAACAAGTTACTTGTGGTGTTTCCACAGGGATATATTCTCGGTCCGTTATTATTTATCTTGTATATTAACGATAATCATTAAGTCTCGTGCAATATTTAATTCTTGTATTGTAGCAGATGACACAACCTCCTTATTATCACAAAGACTTGGATAGTAAAGTACAACTGGTGATAAGGAATCCAAAATGTAGTAAACTGGTTTAAAGCAAACAAGCATATCAATAATTTGACAAAACTAACTATATGATCATTGGAACACCACAAAAAAACTTTAAATTTAAAAGCAATTCAAGTGTTATTTTGGATGGCAAAGGTCTCTCAAGAGTAAATAAGGTGAAGTTCTTAGAATCATTATTGAATGAGAATTTTCATGTTAGTATCACATTGAAGCGGTATCTAATAATATTTCAAGTAATGTAGGTCTCCTTAGTAAGCTAAAATATTTTGGTTCCCTAAAAATTTTATACTTAGTATTTATTGCTCAATTCTCCCTTATATATCGTATGGGATCCGTTGACAACGGCGAAGTACTTATCAAATACTATCTGGATAGATTACTCAAATTTCAAAAACTGAGCTTGTAAGGAAAGATTACAAAAATTCTCATTTAGAGGCCACCCTACTTAGTCCATTGTTAGTAATTGAGGACCCTACTGTTTATGATCTCATACAATACAATCTTGCCATATTATGTTCAAATTTACATGAAGAAACCTACCAACGGTATTTAATGATTACTTCCTGGAAAAAAAATTTCACAACGTTATTCTATGAGAAATGCTGACAATTACAAACTAGTCAAAAACAAAACGATTTGCATCAAAATCAGTTGGATCACAGGGTCCTAAGGTATGGAACAAGTTAACTATGATTTGAAAAACACAAACAAACAACTAATCATTCAAATTCTAAGTAAAAGACCGTATCATAATTTTGTATGAGTAATGTGTCATTGTTCGCGCAATATCTATTAGATAATTCTGGTTTAATTTGGTTGTATCTGTAATTTACCTTTGGTATTAGGGTCACTCAATTCTGGCCGTTCTTGGGCCTTTCGATGTGGACACCGTCCAGCCTCCAACTGTAGTGTAATGTTCACAATGATTATGTATTTATGTAATTTAATATGGCATGGTAAATAAATTAATGTCAAATGTCAAATGGCTTGCCGGCGACATATCGGCTTTATCACCGGTTCTTGCTCTATCGGTCTTAAACCGGTCTTGTCCGTCTTGTCGTGCGTGGTATGGTATGTGTGTGTGGTTAGGTTGATGGTCTACTTGTCCGTTTTGTCCCGATTAGCCCCAAGACTATTCTTAACAATTATTGATGTTAAAAGCAAATATGTTTATTCTGTGATAAAGTCGTTGTGCTGGTGGCGCTTGAAAGTTGTCGATTGTACGTCTATCCATTATAACGTGTTATTGGTCGTGTCTTATTTTCATTTGTCTATTTATACCGTATATCTAATATCTTATATATTTACAGGGCAATACAACATCACGCTGTTGCCTTTGGTAGTAATGTCCCCATCTCAATCACAGTTTTTCCGTTGGTCTTTCCTAATTCAATATTATATGATTTTGAGGTATATTATTATGTTGAGATTGAAAATAAAATTTACTAATTGATTGAATTGAATACGGGGAGTTCCTATAATCCTGGCTATGAAGCTTGATCCGAAGTAAGTCATTATTTTTAATATTTAAAACCAATATAATACAAATGAACAAGTCTAGGCTCGCCTAGTAATGGTCGGATATTTGAATTTGAGTACTATGAATATGACGACGTCATGAATCTCATGATATTGATCAATTACGAGTTATCGATTTGGATCCAGGAGCCTACTAGTCTAGGTATAAAACGACAAATACATGTCGTGGTCAGATGCAGTGGTTGCGCTTCTCAGGGCGACAGCCTTGATTAAATTACTTTGTGGTTTTAATCTTCCCTGTACAAAACTCCTATCAAATTATTGCAAGTGCAAGAAAAAAAGCCTGACAGATTGAACAAGACGCTCTACCCGAGTTGAACTTATTGAACTTGCTAGTGGACGCATGAACATAGGCCAGGTGAAATTGGAGATCTCGAATTAGGTACTTGATAGAATGAATTCTCACCATGGTATTGCTATTTCGTTAGGTTTAGGGAAGGGAAATATGCTCCACTCCTCGCATAATTTCTGCCTAATATGATCTGTGACATTATTTGTATCAGACGTGTGAACCAATGAATGAAGTTGTTAGAGCGCCTTGAACAAGGCTACTTGTGGGGCTGAAATAGTGGGCACAATTCGTGTATATTTTCAGGGCCATTCTCCGATAAAGTGTTCAACTTGTGGTTTTTCGTATCGCTCACAGTCATGCACAGTTAAAACTTGTTTTTGCCCGTTAAGAATGAATATTTATTAATATAAATTATACTTAGGAGTTATGTTTTCAAAATGATCCCGACTAGAAGTTGTAACCGGGTGAGAAAGTATCAAGCAATAAGGCTAAAGATGCATAATTCTTGCTATCGCCATGTCGCCAGCCCAATCTGTTTTTTTAAAATGTGTCCCTGCTCGTTACACAAGAGCGCATATCACAGATTACATTGCATTTTATCAGCCTCTATTATGCCCTAATTATTAAGTTTAAAACATGATAGTATTGGATTATGCTGCGCCGAAATACCGGGCTATGCCGAAACGCCCAATCTTTCGGAAGATGACCTTGCCGTACTTACGTTCAAAGCACTGAATGGTCAAGGACCACTCTACATCAGCGAACTTTTAACAAGATACTCACCATCTAGGTCACTACGTTCTGCATCTCTTGGCCTTCTTGTCACTCCCAGGAACGCAAAAACTTTATTTTATGGACATCGTGCTTTTGCATTCGCAGCACCAGTTATTTGGAACAAAATGCCTTATTATATCAGGACTGCCTCTACTGTAAATCCTTTTAAGCGTCACCTGAAGACTTATCTTTTAATAATGATATTGTGTAAATATTTGTGACTTTTTTATTTGTGGTCACATAAACGGAGCTTACCGTTTTTTTAACAACATGATTTAGTTTGGTATTTGTGCGCAGCGGTTTACTGTACTTTTATATTTGGGTGTATTTCTGTGAAATTGGTTTATTGTAATAGAATATTGTGTCTTTTTAACTATGTAAATTATGGCGTATTGGTTTTCTCATATAAATGTAAAGCGCTCAGTGACTGGCTTTGATGTTGGGCGCTATATAAATCTCGCTTATTATTATTATTATTATTATTATTGCTGAACATAACGGAAGAACAATGTTCCAATATGTGATAAATAGAGCAGATGTCAATGTTATATTATAGATGTTTTGCATAAAACTCTAGTTTCAAAGTAACAATTTCAAGCCCTAGTAATGAAAGAAATCCCTCATGTTACGTTCATACCGCGCCAGATACGCTACCTCCTTCCCGCTACGCTCTTGCAAAACGCCGTGATACACAAAGTCAAATACCACACCATGCTTTAGTATGAATTAAGGTAATACCTGATAAGGTATAGAGATTAAGTCGGTGAAGCATGTACTTTCATCAAGAACAGCAAGATAAGAAAAAGACCGGCCAGATACGTTACCAGATACGTTACTTCAGTGTCTACGTCAGGCTATTATACTAAAAAAAAATGATATTGTTTAAGATCACTCATGTATTGTTCCGTGTTCTGAGAATATTAAAGTTTACGATTTTCAGGAATCGCTTAATGTTGATATTTGGTCATTTTGGAGACCAAACTTGAACACTTTATCGGAGAATGGCCCTTCAGGCGGTGTCAGGCAAGAAATGCCAAATTTCGACATCGCCATTGGTTTAACAGGGAAACCCGAAATTGAGACGTAAAACCACCATGCTAAAAAATCCCTAAGTACTAGCGCTTTATAGGCTAAAATGTGTGTTAAAGTCATTGTTTCAATGTGTTAATGGAATTTTTGTGGAACCACATGACCTTATTGAGGTGAAATTTCCACAAAGTGATGCATTGTGGGCTGGACTACAAACACCCCTGTATGAGACGTAAAGATCACACTGAGTTGTATATAGTTTGTTCAAAGAAGCATTATGCTTCTCTATTCATTCTCAAGTGATCACTATGAGTTACAATATGCTCATCCAACAAGGACACAGTTCAGTGGTTTGTACTTGTACATACATTGACATGAACTGACCTTGCGTGATCTGGATATCATATATCATACCCAAAAACCAGGGTGTATTTTCTAAATACATTGTTGAATGAAAGCTACTGAACTGTGCCAAGGGAATTGAGATTTTACTAGCTCATAGTGGATACGATGGGCTATATGAACCTGACCTGGGTGGTCTACTGATTGGACCTGTTTGACCTTTTTCTGAATCCATTTCTGGGTGAATACACTTATGAAATGTGGGGATTTAAAAAAAAATGATTTTAATTTTAGGTGGTGTCAAGGTAAAAACAAGCAAATACAAAAAAAATTGACCAGTAAAATACTGACAGTAATCACAAACATTTTGGTTGAATTTAATGGTTTTATAATTATAAGATCATAAATACCACAAATATCCTCCGAATTAAGAGATCAGGGCTGGTGGCTGACAATATAAATGCAATTAACCAAATTGGTCTAGAAAATCTTAGACGTTCTGGCTAAATGTATGAAACATGTACCATGTGATCACTGTCAGGTGATTAACTTGATCCATGTTGTTACGAACACAAATTGTTAATAAATAATACATAAATACTACTTTGCTAGATTTGTTATTACATGAATATCTTGATGTTATTTTCGGAAATTCTCCTATTGCTTGAAGTGGACAATCTTTAACATAAATATCAATAGTCTCTATCCTCTAGAAACGGAGACTTTCTAGTTTGTGTTGTCTTGAATGAAATCAACAAAATCTACATATCTGTAATATCTGGTTTTAAAGTAACACTGGTAAATTTTGTGTATGGGGGAGCTTAATTTTGGTCAAAAATGAGGTTTTTGCATGCTTGTATTGCTTTTAGATGTTTTAACCCCCTCTCGATATGAATAACCCTAAAAATATATAAAACAGTTTTTTCAAGTGATTTTGTAATAAAACTACCCGGAGTGGTTTCATTCCAATCGCTTAGGTTATAAGGAAATACATGGTCAATTTTCATGAAAACGGTGCATTTCCAGAAATTTTGTGTCTTTGGTTAATGAGTCTTTTCAACAATGCTTTATTGGAACAAAACGGTAATATTTTGATAGGACCGTTGAGCTGCATTTGGGCATATATAGTTTGCCAGGCTTTTGCCAGATATTTGCCTTCAAACATCGAAAAATAGGAGAAAATTGATGTCCGAAACACAACATCAAAATTATAAAAAAAAAATAAAAAATACTTAGCAGCTTGAATTCTTCCGAATATCAATGTTTCTTGTTGTGAAACATGTGTAGAAATTATGTAACGATGTTTTTCCTTTTATTCTCACTTTATTTTTATAATTTTGAAATACAAACATAATGTCCGTGAAAACCTTGTTTATTACGTTATCCTTCACAAAGCAGTTCCTAAGTTTGGTAAAACTTCTACTAAGATATAGATTGTGCATCTTATTTCAAGGCAATATTGTGCGGTAGTTGGAAATAGTGCTTTCTTCAGCTCACAATGAATATTAAAAAGTCTAAGAAATGTTGAACTTTGTAAAAAAATGACCTTTTTAAGGAAGTGTATTACGTTATCCACATTTCTCAGCAACCAATCAAGCTATTTAAATATTGATCAAGAGTGGCATAGATACTTATTTTCCGACCACAAAAATTTTATAAACTTTCAATCAGATATCTTAGTCAAAGGGAGATGTGGAAAATGGTCAAAAATGTTTACTACGTTATTGTTGTATTACGTTATCGTTTATTACGTTGAATGCATTTTAGTTAACATTATCAACTATAATTTGGCTATAGAATGATATGATGTCAATTAAATGTACCTTTAGAATAAATTAGTAAAAGGTATCTTAATATTTGTTTATTATAAAGTCTAATTTTCAGGCAAAATTCAATACTCGGATAACGTAATAAACTAAACAAATTGGAGCATATTTCTTGAGTTAAATTAGCTACTCACACTTTAACTTCGTACAAATAAAATTGTTCCCAGCAACTCTCTGATAATGTCATCAGTTGGCATATGCTGTTGATTTAAAATTTCGATAACGTAATAAACCCTATTCTTTTGCTGTACAAAATGTTTTGTGTGCATACTGTGCAGAAACGTAAGAAGTGTTGTTGGCAATATTATTTTTCCCGTAATAGGTATTTGTTACAGGCCCAAAGAATTAGCAATGATTTATTTCACTTTGAGCAAGATTAAGTCATAAATTAGCACATAAAATATTATAATTAGTCTAAGTAATACAATATGGGATATACCTGGTTTGTGTGCATAACTGGTGTGTATGTAGCAATTAGAATTCAAGAGAACCGCGGAGAATGTTCTGGAATTTACTTGAGACTAGGAGATCAGACTAGCCTAACTCAAGGTGATATGTGTCTGGCTATAGATGGCGCCCTACTGTATCTACAGGCACAGTGCTGTGTGTGGGTGATGGCTATGAACATTCTAATATGGGAACATTGGAGCTGAATCCAGAATTATGATGTAATGGACTATATTTAGTACATGACTCATATAGAGAGGACTGGATCCCTCTAGAATTGTTTGAGAGGATATATAAAACCCTGGTGAGAGAAGATGAGCAGAGTCTCACAACATCATCCTTACTCCAAGGAGAGTTTAATACCCTCGTGCTCCAATTATTAAGCAGTTCCAAGTGACAGCGGCAGGTATGCGCAGCCAAGCAATTAGTCTTCTTTATGAGCCATTGTCAGCTCAGCTCCATAGTTTTGTCGGATTGTGTAGCCGTCTTCGGTTCCGTATTTCGTGGCCTCTGAGTTATCCAGGATAAAACAAGCTACAGCACTTTTTTGACTATATATTACAGTTTGAGTCAAAAAATGTACAACTCAGATTTCAGAAAATATAAAAATGACTTTTCAGGCGTCGAAATTGATTTTGATACCTTAAAAACATACTCATTATAAAATCCACTGCATTGGTAAGCAAATAAAAATTTTACCTTGGCGGGTATAACATGTATATATGGTAAATTAACGGAAACCCGCCAAAAACCATAGTGACACACGGGTTACAATTCTAACCTGCCACAGCAGCAAAAGCATTGATTTACATGACGTTCAATCGGTCTATAACCTTTGCGTTTTTCTACGTAACCATGGCCTACCAACCTTTGTTTATAATATTCTTACAATTATTAGTACATGAGAGTCGGCTAGTACAGGGTAGGAAGGGGACTGCGGGTACCCCTCCCCACATGGTCTGACAAGGAAATAACTTAAGCTTAAAAAACCGGTATTGCAGGAAAGTGGGAAGAGGACAAGCAGAAAGGTCGAGTAAAGAGTGAGTGGGCAAAGGGAGAGAGTACAGGATTTTAGTCGCAAGGCAGAACAGATAGAACATTGAATGTGTGCTAATTCAAATACGAATTCCCCAACGTACGCCCCACGCCCCCAGCCCCACCCCATCATCAGATTACGAAGACGTCAGGTGAAAATATGGGTAAAAACGGTTATATTGCATAGGATTGAACCTATACGTATTTTCATTCAAAGTTTCCACGAAAAGATACGTAACACTTCAAACATTCATTGAATAATGCTTCAAATTTTGGGTGCAGGATTCCCATCAGTTTGTTATTGTTATAGAAAAAAAAAGAGTTTGACAATCTTTGATATGTTGGAAGGGCTTGCAATGACTTTCTCACAAGATTGGGGGGCACTCTTGACCCTTCGTGATGGCTCAGTTGTAGGTGCTTGGGAAATTTGAGGAGTCTTTAATTAGTGTACGCGATTCCCTGCACCTCCTCAACAGCGTACCCGCATTATTAGACCACCATCACCCTTGGTTTAATAGATCTTGAGATGCCAGACGTTGAACGTATACGTTTAAGAGAGACAATGGTAAAAACTAAATAGTGTCGATCTGGAGGGCATACAATGATACAATCAGCAGTGACTGGTAACTCATTCATCATGCTAAGGAGGTGTATTACAGAGAACAATTCGAAATGCGGAACAAACCAAAACCTGTCGCTACTCTGAATAACTTCTGAACCAAAACCAAACCTTCCTAACTGTAAATTCATGCTACCTACAGAACTAAGCAGCTCATTTGCCAGTTTTTGTCCTTCCAAGCGACAGGTATAACAAAATCAGACGGGACCTTGATAATTAATCCAGGTCGAATAACTGACGCATGAATGATCCAATAGAATACTTGATGAGAGACCGTTCCAATCCTGAGTATTAATCCAGTCTCTGTTGAAGAGTAAACAAGGGATTAATTTCAACAATCCATCAAATCATGTTCCTTAGACACTATTCCTTGTGTTACTTAAGGAGAATGTTTCAACTCTCTGGCCTTAGCCATTAACAATGATCATTAACAATCTATCGCACTGGGCTTGTTTCCCAGCTAAGCTCCGGGAACCTGCTGTGACACCATGTCTCAAAGCCTGCCCTAACAAAGAGTGCTCCAAAAACTCTCGCCGGCCCGGGTCAAAAAATATTTGCGCGGGCTGTCTAAGTTCATGGAGGAAATAGTGAGTGCCCAGAAAAAGGATATCTCAGCTTGGTCTCAAATGACTTAAATGAGAAGTTTCAGTCAGCTTACAAAGAACGACACAAGCACTGTCAACGGCACTTCTTCGTGTCAAGACCGATATCCATGCAATGCACAACAGTAAGCAGTTGCTATTGTGCCTTCTAGATCTGTCTGCACTTTTGATACTGTTGCATCATGGCATTCCTTTGATAGGTTAAGTGATACTTCAAATTCAGTTACTTGCTTACAGTGGATTCGGTCTTAGTACTGCGAACCGCTCTTTTCGTTGTGCTCATTGGGGATGCAATTTCACACAGCATCATCTCCCTCTGCGGTCTTTCCTCAGGGTGTTCTGTGTCGGCCTCTCTTTTCATAATGTAACACATACGGATAGCGCAATCATCATACCGGAAGCCACAATATTGCTTACCACATGTCTGCTGATGATGTGCAGATTTATTTAACGTCTGATCCTAAGATTAATAGTGATACCAACATGCTTCAAAAGACGCTCTCTTTGTATTAGAGGAAATCCGTGAGGGATACTCCTGTAGACAACCGCAATTGAAATGATGAGCAAGACACGAATTTTTTCATCGCAGTTCATCGTATTACACAATATCGCCTCAAAGATAATTCCCTCAGGGTCGGGACAGTGGATTTCCCCAGTCCACTCGGCAATTAGAAACCTTTGTGTCGATTTTGATCAGGACAATGTCTATGACTGAACATGTAAGGTCATCATTAATCTGTTAAACTATTCACCGACTTCGCAATATTTAACGGATCCGGCCGCTATCAACAGTATGAGAGTTGGCATCATCTCGTCCCGTTCACTGATTTTGTCTCGCATTGACTATGCAATTCACTTTGTATGGAATGTCGGCCAGAGATCGGAGTAACTTCAGATTTTGCAGAATAGAGCACCCAGCTGGTTTCAGATTCTGATAGAAGACCCCATCCACACCAACTCCTTAAAGAGCTCCATTTACTACCAATTAGTCGAGCGCGTTTCTTTAAAAGCTTATGCCTTCTTACTACAAGGGCAATTCCGGACAATTGCCATCTACTTGTCCGAATACCTCTCTTTGGATAAGATTCCTGGCAGGGCCAGGATTGCGTTCTGCGGGTGACAAGACGCTCCTCACCGTTCCTCGTACAAAAAGATCAATGGGTAACAGGACTTTCAGCAAGGCTGCCCCTATCCTCTGGAACTCTTTGTGCCTATCTTCTGTTCTGTCCAGCGCAAAGTTCCATTTTACTTTTACAGAAAGCCTCTAAAATTTCATCTATTTCGTAAGAGTTGATTGTGTGCTGTAAATGTTTTTTGTTATTGCCTCACAATAATATTTAATTATGCACT
Source organism: Ophioderma brevispina (assembly GCA_023653785.1). Taxonomy (NCBI): domain Eukaryota; kingdom Metazoa; phylum Echinodermata; class Ophiuroidea; order Amphilepidida; family Ophiodermatidae; genus Ophioderma; species Ophioderma brevispina. The sequence continues at coordinate 24,186 of JAMKCH010003700.1, forward strand.
GTTGTTTCCTTTTTTATTTTTATTTTATAGTTTGATTTTAGAGTACTTATCTCATAGTAATAACACGACCGTATTTGTAAAAGATGAAGCATGTTTTAGGCTAAATAGTATTACTCTTCTATTTTGTAAAGCGCTTGACCTTGTTTTGAGAAGCCGCTATATCAATGCCGTTTGTATGGTTTGAATGTATGTAGGTTACACACGTTCAAGCAAACAAAAGAATGTCTATGTACTTTAGTAGACTCATTCTAAGTTTCTTTGGCCATATTCCATAAAATGCATAGTGATTCCGTGGACAGAGTGCAAAATGGGTTGCCTACTTTAAATAGCAATACCTTCATCATGCAAAGTTCAAAAATCAAATCAAATTTCTCTAGTAGGTAAATAATCTTGTTTTGTATTGAGAGTCAATATCTCAGTAGATTTTTCGCTGCTGTAGAAAAATTTAAACAAAACGGAGTGTAAATCGTATTTGACTCCCCGTATGTAGTCGAGACCTCCAGAATCGGAGTCATTAGAGCTGGTTTTCTTCAGAAGGACACTTCGTCCGTGGACCGTCCCACCGATTGAAGTGAAGTTTTGCGCTGGAATAGTCGCCAGGACTCTTTGCAATTTCGGCATCTTAATTGTATCTCGCTGTGCAGCCCCGCGTCGCGACACCAGCCAGGTAGGTAAGTGTTTAGTAGTTCAGTAATTAACAACTTTAAAGGATAGCATTAAATCTTTGTATTATTGATACCTAATCGATTTTTCAATGAGATTGATTTAAACCACCCAATTAAAATAAATACTTTGTGTTTAAAATTCGTATGCAAGTTCACACATGCTATTTCTAGTTATTCAGGAATTTGAATCCGTAGTTTTGAGTTGTTTTGGGCCCTTGGTCAAGGTGGACCGTAACATCTTGATCACTTAAAATGTTTAAAACTAAACATACAATTTTGAGAAAAGTTTTTGGGGGGGTGTGTCCTTACCTCCGAAATTCACGTTTCACATTACAATCTACCATCATAGTTCTGTAATTCCACTGCCTACCCATCAGTCTGGTCCATGGCCTGTTTATGTTATATAGAGGTTAACGATACTAGTGTATATTACTTTTCACTGTTAAAAACCCAAGAGTCGTTGGACTGAGAATTAAGGGATACGCTGGTATTAAACAAATTGACTTTGAATTGAGACGAGATCCCATCTATCCATTTCAACTAACGTGGCTGTGTACGTCCCTTTAAAAGGAAATATTCAAGATTTTTGTCAACTCAGTTTGACGTACATTCAATAAATATATGTAATACTCACGAAGTCCAGAAAAACAATACTAGCACTTTGACTGTAAAATTACCAAAAATAGAGGCACTTTAAGTTTGCTTTTTTGCATACGAAAAACGGGCGGATTTTTTCGCCACGGCTTCATTGATCAAAAGTTAACCCACAATTTTGCTCTCCCGTGACTCAAAGTGAATGACCAAACATCGTGTTTACTCGGATTGTTATTGCTTGACACTGTCAATTGATGGAGTAAGAAAGTACTCATACATGCGAAAAAAAAAAAAGAGAAAAAGGAAAAAACATAAAAAAAAAGTTAACGAATGACCTATGAATTTGTTTGCATTTCGTTGTTTGTTAAGGTTATTATAATACGTAGCAAGACAACTGCGAATGCTGGTCCCACGACGCTAAATATGGAGGGGTCCTCACGTTGACGTCCACCATTTGCCTGCAGCATGTGGATGGATTGATCGGAATCGTTTTCGATAATCTAGTTGGGGGAAAATAAAAGGGCAAAAAATACTCAACCATGTGCCAATTTTCAACTGTAAAATTTGATTCATCTAATACATACACGTATACAAGCTCATCCATACCAAAATTTTCCAATAATTCGAATACATGAAATACAATTCTTTAATTAATGGTTGTGGCTTCATTGGCATTACTCTATTCATCCCCCACATGTTGCATAGATCAATAATGGATGGTTTCATTATAATATCTCAGGCGTTTTTGGTTTTGCGAGTTGAGGAAACGTCGACGAGTAAAAGTTAGAATCGGCATGTCCCCCAAGTATTGTCACACTAAAAATGTTGAACACAGGAGTCATTGTGTACATGGCTTTGGCTTGGGGTAAAGAAGGTACTAGGTCTTTGGTGACAAAAAAAGCGAAACAGAAACTACAGAGAAAAAGCTCATTGTGAAACCGATATCACATTGGCAATGGAAAAAAAGGGTCACGTCGCCAAAATTGCAAATAGTTACTCATATACACGAGTCTAATAATAATCATTATAAAGCTTGTTTCCGACCAATGTCCAAGATTAATATCTGCCATAGGTCCGGTCCCTCTCCTGGCAGAACATGATGATTACAAAATGCTCCTCCACCAAGGACACAGGTCAAAAAGGGGTTGTACGTGTGTGTCGATACATTAAAAAAAGCATGAAATTGGACTTTGGTATCTGTGATCTTGGTATCATATAGCATACCCAAAAAACCAGGTGTTGGAGTTTCTAATACATGTAGGTATAAGTGAAGCTCTGAATGATGCTAAGGGAATAAATTTTACAGCGCCTACAATGATATTTCACATGCTGCAGGACCAATGGTGTCCCAAATTTCCAGCTGGTCGTTGTATACCGGGGGATACTTAAGAACACGTTCAAACATCATCTTGAATGGGTCGCGAAAAATTCATTTTCCGCAGGTTTAAAATACACATTCACCGCGATTTGGCTACAGGTCATAGTTGGGCGTGGCTGATCGGGTGCAGGGATAAAATTTTTTTGAAAGCAACGAAATCTCAATGGCTGAATAATCAAATCTGATCATTTCGATTACCTAAAGTAGTTCCTTGTACCTAGAGATAGGGGGTTACCGATGATGACTAAAAGGGTATCAGCGTGCATATTTAGGGGGTTAGTAAAAATAGAACTACTGTCCCGAATGTGGGGTCAGGTTAGAAAAAGCATTAAGAACCCCTGGGTTTTAATAAAATAAAAAAATATTAGGAGAAGGTAGAGATGTCGGTAAAAAATCATAAGAAGAATGTTAGGGAGTTCATACGTCTTCCCATCCAGAGCAGATAAATTATAGAAGAAGGTGTCGTGCTGAAAAAGTAGTTCGCTTCACGACGGCCAATTCCTATTCAATTTCTGCGATTGTTGGGGGTCCATAACAATCGCAAGAACACGGAAACCAGGCCGATAAAACAATAATGACAGAACACTAATTTGTTCGGATATTCCATTTATTAAAATAGGTGTGAAAACATTGCGTCTGCTCTTTGCCAGGTAGAAAAATTTAGATCGATATCATCCACAATGGCATGAGTATGTCTACATAGGCGTCTATGTATGCCGGTATAATTGAATGTAGTTACGATCATTGCCTAAATTGGTGTTAATGTTATTCATGTGTTGTGTTTTCCAGATGATTTGATAGATCACTGTAAGTACAAACGCAACTACGCCACTCTGGTGTACTGACTGATACGAGGTGCGGAATGGACATCAACTTACAGCTACTAGAAGCTCTATTCAATCCAGAGGGTCTCTATCAGATAGAGGTGCAAAACACGTACGTATCTTTAGAAAGTTCAAACCGTCTACGCATGTGTAATTAGTCCGACCACAAAGAAAACTATACCACAATAGAGAACAATGGCTGCCAAGTTCCACTCTGTCGCACATCTGTGGTGCCGGTCATGTCATATACACGGATCATTAGTCTACAAAATTATGTATGTGTATAAAGAGGTGGGCCCCTGTGTAAACTAGTGTACCTGGATATCCTGTTTCTCATAGGTGACTCTTTATTGGAAAATAACCTCAGCCAATTCGCCTTAGTGAAAAGATGTCATTCATTGAGGCGGTTTAGTTAAACCAAGACTATCTATTTGTCCGATTATGCATTCGTTTGTGTCCATGTAAATGGAACAAATTAACCACCCCGATCATCAACCACAGACGAGCCCACAAAAACTGAAATATTAGGGGGGCGGATTGGTGTGAATGACTCGAATAAGTGTGTACATGTGATGTGTAATACAGCACCCCACTGAGAATATGTCCTTGCAATATTCAAAAGTCAGCGCCCAGAACACAGACTGACTGGTTTTGAATGCTTTTCATAGGATTTCACCACCACTTGATTCATCTTAAAAAGTCAACACGCCCTACATGTTCATTCACGCCTAAAGGGGGGGAGGGTTCGGGAAGGAAACCAAGCTGTAGACACCAAAAGCATATTGTTTCTTATTCCGTCGTTATTCACAATTGCACATCGTCTATAACAAAAATATGGGTCCCCGCCCCCGCATTTTTTTCAACCTTTCAAAATAATACAGAAGTAACACAATACATTCTTTGTATTATGCCTTAAAGAGAGGATGGTCGTCAAGACGAGGCATGGCTCTGCTGACCATGGTCTTGGCTGGTCCGCATATTTATCGCGGTAGGGTATCGCTACATCGATAGTCGCGTCCTACCGGGATCGTATGAAGAGTACCAAAGTCCACCTCACACGTCATTTTTTAATGGTAACCAAAGAGAACGGATGGTACAATCAATATTATGCCATTTGATGGGTGAAAATGTATCCAATTTCAATAGATTATGTAGGTAAAATTCCATCCTAATAATGATTTGGTTGAAATTTAAAAATACAAAACAAGATTTTGAAGGTGCGTGCTGAAAAAGTATTTCTTCACACCCAATTCTATTCAATTTCTGCGATTTTGGGTCATCAATCGGCAAGGAATCGAAACCAGCCGAATATTCGTAATGAGCATAAACTTTTTCAGGAATATTCCATTTATAAAATAGGTGTGTAAAACATTGCATCGCTCTTTGCCAGTAGAAAAATTTGATCGATATCATCAACAATGCTGGTAGTGTATAAATAGCGTCTATTGTATTCCCGGGATTTTGAATGTAGTTAATCATTGCCCTGATCAATTTTTGTGTTATTCATGGTGTGTTTACAGATGATGTGATAGATCAATGTTTACAAACGCAACTTAGCACCTGGTGTACTGACGTGATCGAGGTGCGAAGGACATCACATACAGCTATAGCTCTATTCAATCCAAAGAGGTTCTATATAGATAGAGAGGCAAAACGTTACGTAATCTTTAGAAATTCACCGTCTCGCATGTTTTGCCGACCACAAAGAAAACCTAGAGTACCAACAATAGAAAGCAATGGCTGCCTCCGCTTCTTCCACATACTGTGGGTGCCGCTTTGCATATACACTAATCGGTAGTGATACAAATTAATGTATGTGTTAGAGGTGGCCAGGTGTAAAAATAGTGTACCTGGATCATTGTGCTCAGATACTCTTTTTTCTCATAATGCAATGCGCGCTTAGGTGAAAAGATGTATTCATTGAGGCGGTTTATTTAAATCAAGACGACTGATGTGTCATTTCATTCGTTGTGTGGCCATGGGTAGGACAAAATTTAACCACCCAATAGCACCCAACATCCAACAACTGATATTTTGGCGGATTGTGTGTATCGAATTGACATTGTGTGTGTATACAAGCACCCAAACTGATAATTATTCCGTGCAATATTCAAAATGTCAGCGCCCAGCACGGACGACTGGTTTTGAATGCGTTTCACCCCCTTGATTCAATCTTAAAAGCACAAGCCCTACAGGTGCTCACGCATACCGCTGGACAGCGCTTTGTTTCTTGTCCGGCGGTGATGTCACATGGCACATCGTCTATACAAAAATATGTCGCTTCAAACTTTCAAATAAATACAAATACACAATACATTCTTTGTATTATGTCCTTAAAGAGAAGATGGCGCAATACGAGCATGGCTCTGTCTGACCAAGGTCTTCTGGTCCGCCAATATTGATCGCGGTGGGTATCGCTACATCGATAGTCGCTTCCTACCTCGTATGAATAATACCAAATACCACCTCACACGTCATTTTTTAATGGTACCAGACGATGGACAGATCATTTGCAACTTTGAGGGGAAAAGGGTCAAATTTCAATAGATTTGTAGGTAAAATTCCATCCATATGTTTTGAAATTTAAAAATCCTGTTGGGTAATTTCGCGAATACAAACTTTTCTTTCACAATTTTTCCCCGACACCTCTACCTTCTCTAATATTAATTAAAAACCGAGGGTCTAAGCTAACTGAATGGACAGTAGTGATATGAATGAGTCGATAGTATAACCACACTCTTAAAAATCATTACCACCAGGAGGGAATATGGTCTACAAATTGGTAAAATATTGCACAGATTTATGTACAAAATACACATGTTGTCATTTTGACACAAAATTGGTAAAGTGTTATTTGGCGAGCAAAATACACAATATTGTGTATTTTGACACAAATAATTGGTAAAATGTTACCAATTTATGGATCATGTTCCTTTCTGACACAACATCGAGTATCGTGGCAATTATGTTGTAAGCGTGCAAAACAAGCGATTACAACATGGCGCCTGTGTGCCGATCAAGGCCTTCGCCATGCAGTGGACAGACAATGTTGTTTTCACCAAATCAAGTTCTAAAACATTGTAGGGTCAAGGTCTACAGATTTGAATGACCAAACAAATTAACTTTTTTGTGTGTGTAAATATTTTTTTCTGTCAAGCACTAGTGCCTTACAATATGGCTGATAAGGCAGGTTAAGTCCCTGGACAAAAGAAAGTAGACTTTATCGGTACTTTTGTATACTTTAAATGTACTTTATGGGCATAAAGTATATATAACTGTATATTTAAAATACTTATTTGTCAGATTGTGGGAGAAAATAGCATACTTTAAACAGACGTTAAATAACTTTATTGGACTTTTTGAAAATATGCAAAATTTTCATACTTTAACTATACGTTATGTTTAACTTAGTTTTTTTTAATGTACTTAAAAGATACTTTATGAACTTAAACATTTCGGTTGCAAATGTATACGTTAAATATACTTTAGGACTCTTAGCATTTTCTAGTTTGAAAAAAAGTGTATACTTTAAATATACTTTACTGGACTTAGGCATTTTGCTGTTTCAAATGTATCTTTAAATATTACTTTACTGGATTTAGGCATTTTCTGGTTTTTTCAAATTGTTTATTTAAATATACTTAATGGTTAGCCATGTTTCTGGTTTCAAAACCGTACTGTCTGGAGTTGAGTGAAACCCTTATAAAAAAAACAATAGCTGCCCATTAATAATTGCGGTACGTGTCGTCTGCCGTCGCGGTTGTGATTGGCGCCAAAGGTAAATGAGGGGGGGGGGTTTTTTCCGCCAAAATGGTCACCCCACCCCCTCCTTGTCAACCAAGTTAAATCATCGTGCCTTTTGAGCACGGACACCACACTACACACACACACACATGTTAGACTCAGTAGTTAGAGTAATCCTATTGCCTTTGCAATTCTAAAAGCCCCAAAAGGGCTCAAAAAGGGCACAAAAATAGAAATTTGCGAGTGCGGCTAACAAAAAAAAGGTCGTTTGATTTTTGTGAATGAAAGAAAAGGTTAAAATTGGGTAAAAAGATACATTTGCCAAATTGGCTCACACTTGGGATGTGTGGGTGAATAGGGGCGGAAGTCCCCTGTTGGAAACAAAAATGCCCAGACCCAAAAAAAAAATCCTTATTGTATGGGCGGCCAGGGCATGGTGGCATTGATGCAATAATGGACAAAAACTTTTGGTACAAACATAAATGGTTTATTTACACTTTACAAAACCGATTGACTCATGATTATCAATATTCTAATATCAATGGTTTCCACATTTTCATGTCTCACCGTGAAAAATTATAAAGCACTTGACTTAGATAAAGAAACTGTTGAAATACTCATTCATGTGTCACATTGATAAAATCCGCACTTTTGATTGGCTGGAAGCAGAATAAGAGGATTACCAGCGGGTTAAACCAAATTCACACAAACCAGATTTTACATATACTTCTTTGATTAGAAAAAAAACAAGAACAACCAATGATTGCCTCTTTTCAATGTATTAGTAATTGTTAGAATAAAACAAATAGTCTGAGCAAAGAATTGTTTAGAACGAAGGCTCAGTCGGGCCTTGAAGAAAATGTTGTATCAAAATCTTGTATCAAAAGTTTTATCAAGGGCTAATTAGTATTTTTTTTCCACATTATATGTGGTAAATCTTTATCAACATTATGATTGTGCAAAAACACGATCAAATTAGTGTTATGATCCAATCACATACATCAATTTGGATAGTATTTTTTACATTATCCACTCTAAGGTTTTTTTACTTTGTCGGTTTATAAGGGCTATCAAATTTAACTTTTGTTTACCTAAATATGCTGCCAATTTTTCATATTTGCAGTGATTGTTTTACCGGGAGAGATTAGCGCACTGCAGGTATAAATGATTGAACAAGATCAACCTGATTCCTAACACACTGTTAACTTTAGCAGAGATTGTTGCTAATGTCCACTTAATGTACACATGCCATAGGCCTATGTAGTTTATTTTACAATTGCAATTGTAGAACAAATATGTTATTTGTTTATAATATTACAATATAATTGTAACTATTTGTTTAAAATCACAAAATACAGCAAAAACACAGTCCAATAATAAGTGATTACTGAGTGAGTAGTAATATGAGCAATAAATCAGGATATTTTAGGTAAAAAGATTTAGTATTATATATAGCAAGAGAAGTTGGAAATAATTCATTATGAGTGAATTCATTAAGATATAGAAAGATTACTGAAAAGTAAAAGTATGGTGCGATAACAATAAATAGGTCAGACGGTATTTATCTTTATTTTTTAAATTCCCTGGGCATATTTTTTTTGCACCAAATCCACTAAAAATAAACAAGTTATTATATGCAATTGTGTTCAGGTATACATTGTGACTGATATTCACTTTTGAGCATATGTATAACGTCATTTTATTTTCTTCCAACACCAATCATATTGGCAAGTAATTATAAGCAATTGGAATGAAAAGCTCATCTATTTTGCGAGATAAGATAGACATAGAATGATACAAGGCTGCCTATGGCATTCCAGACCATTTCAATGGGGGTGTTGTTGCCGGCAAACCTGGTCTATTTGGACGATGCACATTTCAAAAAATTTGGGGTGGGGGCGGGGCGAGGCGAATCATTACAAAAGTGTTCAGTTTTATGCGCTTTATGTTTTTATAAAGAATAAACTGAGCAATTGGAAGGAATTATTTCTGACAAATCAGTAACAAAATTTATGTATTTAACCGACATCTATTTTACCTAAGTGGTACTGATTTTGCTGAAAAGTCTAAAATCTTTGCCAACACAATAAAGAACTGTAAATATGGTGTCACCCAGGTGACGCAGCCAGGGTAAAAATTCATGGGGGGGTGTCCTAATGGGTGCTTCGGGGGGTTTGGTGGGGGTGAAAACATTTCCGATTAAACTCAGTATAGATAACCAAACTCCTAATTTTTACACATTTATTACTGTTTCCTGAATTGAACTCTTGGGGCCGCCCGGCCCCCACAACACCCCTAGGAAAGCCCTGTAAACTATTGTGTTCTAAACTTCTTTGTTAAAAATCAATAAGGTGAGTATATACGTAGTAGTTACTCACTTCTTCAATTGAAAAAAAAAAAAAACAAATAAAAAACAACAACAAAACAAAAAGCAAGAAAGTCTTCCAGAGATGAATGTTATTTTTCAATTTTGACTCAATACAAAATGCTATTGTGGAGCTCCTATTACAGGAATTTAAGTATAATTGGTAAACACTGAGGCAAATAAAGTTTACTTTCTATGCAAGTTTTGAATCCTTTAAAAAACTTTTATGGGATAGATAATACTGTTATATGCATTCTGCCCAACACCTATCACCAAACGGCCATCCATGCATGAAATTTGAAAACCTCCAAATTCAAGTTCAAACTCTCAGACATAACGGTATCGAGCTGTGTACACTACACAGTGATGCAGCCTAGGTCAGGAAATTCAATGATTTTGTATGACAGAAAACAGGCTGTCTCAAAAAAGGTGGTTCGAATCAAAAAACGACATTTTTTGCAATCTTGGATCTCGCCAAGCAAAGTAATGTTGTTTTGTTAATCCACATTCAAGAGAAATAGACCAGGCTTTCCATGATTTTTTGTTTCATCTCAATTGCTATTTCAATCGAGAGATAGCTCCAATTTACTGCGGGAACTCAAAAATCGAGTTTGGGCCACTTTCTGTGGTGAAAACGGGTGAACGAATAGTTAACATGTTATCACACTGAACAGATATGAAATTCTTTAAAAAGGGATAAATTCATAAAGAAACTCTAAAAGATACGAAAACAGTTACATAATGGGGATAAGTTATGATATGAGTAAGTTCTGGCTCTAAGATAAAGGGAAAACATTCAACATATTGTGTTGTCAGGTGAGGAGAACATGAGCGGAGGAGGAGAGAGTTTATATGGTCTGGACGTATTCATGAACGCAAAATTCCACCACCCCACATTGATACTTGCTTCCAAATTCAAATTTTATTGACTGTAACCAATTTAGTAAATGCACAAAAGATAGTGCAATATTTAAAACCATTTCTGTGGATTGAGTAATATTAGTGTTTTTTTGGATTGCAATACATGCTTCTTGGAATGATTTTAACCAGATACCAATCTTGTAATAAAATCAATGATCCATGATAATGACGTTTAATAAATATTTGTATGTTTGTTCTTATTAAAAAGAAGATTTGTTTATAATGGAACTGATTATGTGGTAATATTAAAACTGTGTGAGAATAGAATCTTTTGTCCTAATTTAATCTGGTTTTGTTTCTTTTTGTCAAGTTGCATCTTTGTGAGCTTTAACACTTAAGTGACCAAGGTGGGGGGGGGGGGTTCTAGGACCCCCCAAAATTTGTTTCACGCTGGCCGCCTTACGCGTGGATTTTTGCGCCGCGACAATTTTGAATTGTTGCGGACTTTAAATGCGCTTCTTTTCATTACCAAAATAATTAAAATCAGGCCAAGCCGTTAATGAGTTAATTTGGGAGGGTCCCATGGACCCACCCCCCGGGCACTAACGGAAGGCATTTCAGAATATTTAACGAGGAATAGCAACCAGACCAAAGCACAAAGTTTTTTGCTGAATAAGTTCACACATACAGTAAGTAAAAACAATATTAGTAACATTAAAACCCCAAATTAAACCCTTATGTGCTGAAAAACACACAATTCATCATGGATGGGCCAACGTTACTTACAAAAAAAAACCTCTTTTAAATGGGGAAAATGACGTGTAGTTTGCAAACACCCGTAACAAAATACAGGATCCCTAAAACACTGCTTAGTTTTGTTAAAAGATATGTAATTTGGGTCTTCTAGATGATAGCAACCTAAAAGAAGTTTTCAAAATGTTGCTGTAAGCCCAAGGGACTCATTTGAATTTTAATCTTTTTTCCAATTTTCGCGTGTTTTGAAAACAATTGTTTTGCCCCAATTTGCAGCCAAACTAACAAATTTCATTTTTGTTGCTGAGTTGTGGGTTTGGCTTGGACCCTTCACCATGTGGGTAGAAAGTTCGTGAAAAAATTCCCTCGGGAAAGTGGTTTCCGTAGGAGGGGGTTCCATGACCCCCCCCACCCCCTTGGGCACCAAACGGGAGTGAAAACCCCTGTCAACGTAAGTGTTAAGACAGCATGGCATATCTGGGCGAAACAACTTTGCCAATGCTAAAAGTGGCACCCAATCGATTTTGTCTATCGCACTAAATTGATTATATCTCTGGATGACAAAAAGTAATGAGATTGAACAAAATCACCATGGAAAGACTGTCTTTGTTCTTTAACATTATGTCAAGTAAGAATAAATTATTTGAAATTTTCAGATTTAACCATTTTTTCTGATTGACCATTTTTTTTTAGACAGGCTGTAGTATCAGGAGCTATCAGGGAATATGCTGACCAGTCATATCTTTCAAACTGAGTTCTGTAAGTCTGGCCTGATGGTTCACCTGGCTGGCGGAAAGAAACCCACAAGCACAAACTGGAAAGCTGACAAGTCTGCTAAATTCTGCAGGTGGACCTTTCCCGACAAGTACTTAATGTCCTTTACTCAAGGAATATAGAGCAGTGAGTTAAATTTTGGACAGCATATTGTTGTAACAAATTCATGCCATCAGTTATGGCAAGGTGACCCCCGATTGTAAGCATGTAAAATTGTTGGTGACTTATGTAGACATCTTGAACACAGTGACAGTGTTTTAAGACGGAAGCTACAATGGTTGTAGCCGGGAAATGATTTCTTCGAAGATTATAACTTATATCATTGTATCCATGAAGCAAGCTTATGGGTTGGATGTTTAAATCAAAAGCATAACTTAAAGTGCACTCTATATTGTAAAAGGATATGGAGGGAGATCCATCTACCAGAAGGTGAGCTAGCCGGCTTATATTGATTGGTGTTTTAATTTAGCATGAACTAATTAGGAAGCAGGCAGAAAGAAATTGTGCGCCCCCGTCCGATCCTCAACATTATTTGTCAATAGAAAGTTGCTTATACATTCATTTCTAATGAGTCACCAACTGGAATACGCAAGCTCGCGCTGCTTTTTGATCGTAGTATATATGGAAGCTAATGTTGTTACTATTTACAAATAATATGATGCTACATAGCTGAAAAACTGTAATCACCAACCAATATTTACCTATGTTGGGCGAACATTCGCAGTGGATCCCTGCAAAAATTACGGTCATCGGAAATATTGGACCAAAATGGTCCAAGATCGGTCAAATATTACTAATTAATAATACTAACAATATAATAACAATTGTAGGCGGACACACGGTATCGGTAAATATTTTTTCACAACAGGCTCACTGCAGATTGGATGACATATTCTTGCAACAAGTTACCAAGTGGAGGACTGTAGCTTGAATATGTATGCTCCCATTGTCTATTGTATAAAGACATTTGTAAATTTTAGAATGGCATTTGAAATCGTGCAATTTCTATGTCACACATTTTTATCAAAAAACAGGGGGCATAATTATCGCATGTCAACAAGTTCATGAGTGGTGGAGTAGACGTAATTGTTGATATTTTTTAACCTTGTGTGAGTACTTAAAAAAAAACGGTGATGTTATCATTGGGACAAAAGCAAGGAAAAGACATTGACAATGTAACAATATTCCAAATTACCCCTTTTTGGAAAAAAACCCCAACTTTATGGACAGACCAAATGTATATGAATAATTCTAAAAAAGAAAATATACCTCGTGTATATTTTATGAAATTAAATGTAGAATCAGAAAAAAAGGACTATAATTATGTTGAAAACAATATATGGCAGTTTATTGAAAACCTATAATAACAATGGCATTAAAAATCAATCAATAATGAATACCAGTTGTTAATAACACGCCCATTGGTGGTCGGAGGGGGGGGGTGCGGGTCCCTATGGACCCTAACCTTAAAAACACATTCCCAGGGGAATATGTCAATAAATCTCATCACATGTCAAGTCTACCGAAAAACATAAGCAAACAAGGAACGAAAAAAAATAAAATAATTAAGACCTTGAAATTAGGGGTCAAACATTGATTATTATGAAGGCCAAATTTCACCAAAAGAGGCCAAATGTTGTTTTTTTTAATTTACTCAACTGATTACACTTAACTTCTAAAGGAGCACATGTATCAAAATAACTTACACAATATATGCTATAAAGACATGATGAACACATATGGCGTGGTTCATGGGAAAAACGGAATTATAATAACCATAAAACGAATTAAAGCATTTTGGTCTGACCATGCTATTTGAAATTTCGCGCTACGGATAGGGGATATGTATGTGTTATGCGATACGGACGGCCACAGCTAGCGTAATAATTTAACAAATGATGCTTCATAATTTTTTCCTATGGTGTATTGATTAAAACGTGCGGTGATCGCATAACACGGTATACACTATCGCGATTTTTAAACAGCACATGGTTTCAGACAAGATGGTTTTAATTCATTGTTAGTAGGGTATCTAATGCCGTTTTTTATGAAACCACTCGAATGTAAGTCAATAATTATTTTTATAGATGTATATGTTTAATATAGGTTTTCTCGTTCGATTTCGCACAATGGTCATCCCAATTTCAACAATTGTTATTTCAAATCTCCCAAAAATGGGGAAACTGTTAATTGCCAACGCGATTGTCTTTGGGACGTTCCAAATAGTCGATGGTCACCAACGAGTTCAACCTATGTCATTTCAGTTGTCCCGCCGTGATGAATTTTAGCCCCGACATGGCAAAAACACGTGCGAGATAATGGGTAGTGGGGTTCGTCTTTGGTCATGGTTTCATCAATTGTGGTCTGTCAATGCGCAGGTGTTTCGGGTGTGATTTTTCGGTCTTGACTTCTACTTTGTTTGTTCACTTTGAGTGATACCAGCTCTGTGCCAAAAGTTTTACATTTGAAATGAGCCAAAATTAAAAAACTACATTAAAAATATTACATAATAAGATCCAAAATTTAAATCTGGAATTGATTGTCCCTACCACAAACTTTAGAATTTAATTTAAAATCCAAATCCATGCAATTTAGAGTGCACCCTCTGCGTCAAACGTCACTTCCTATCTTGTTAAGAGCCATTTCAAATGTTAGGCTTTAAAAAGCATGCATGGAGTACCCGCCCCAATGAGGGCATATACGACGAATCGAATGAATATTTTATGAATCCGGATTCGACCAATGACGAAATCAGTGGCGCCATTGTACAACGAAATTGTAGACCGACAAATTTTGAATTAATCACACGAACCGAGTGCGGCCATTGACGAGTTAGAGTGCACCAGGTTTTGAAGTGTTTTGACCAAAAGCCGAAATCGAGTTTGAAAAAATGTACATGCGATTTGGTGGACGAATTGAATTTAAAACAATTGTTTGAATTGGATGAAACATTGGCGAAATCGAACGGGGAAAACCTATATTATCGTTGTACCGGTCTTCTTTAAAGTACAAATATATAGGTAGGATTCAAATTACATAATAGCATATAAGTTTATTGGTTAAGAGGAAAACATAATGAAATTAGTATTTGTTTGAATTATGGTAAAATTAGTTAAGTACACATACATGAGTACAACCGAAGGTCAATGGTTCACCTTTTTGGAAATGATTGAGTTGTCAGGGTAGGTACTGCCCGTTGGTGGTTTAGGGTGGTTGGGGGGATCAATATGAGACCCGTAACGCGGATATCTCCAAACAATGCCACACCAATTCTACGGCTCCCACCCATAGCATCTGTACCTGCTCGGTCACAGCGCCCGCCGGTTCCGTTTTGCATCGCGTTGGCCGGCTATTCTTAGACATGCGGTACGTCATGGGGACTCCCCAGCAGCTCCAAACGCTGTGTAAAAGCTTTTGAACAAGGAATGAAAAAAATCAGTTAGCTTTGCTTGGCTCCCTGGCTATCGCCCCCCGAAAATCGGACGAAGAAGGGTGTCGATCTGATTTTACAAAACGGGTTCCTCACAAAAAAGACCCCTTAGCTCACTGGTTGTTAAGTTGCATGGAGAGTGTGTGGCATGACTTGACAGCAGCATCGAGAATTGAGCCAGCAGAAAAGGTAAGAATCAAACTCTCTATAATCTAAGCAGAACAAGACCTGGCAGCAAGCTCCACACGCAAGGAAGGGGTTCACCTAAACCGGATTCGCACAGGAGTCGGTGGTATCGCTTCAATAGCAATATGCACCGATGGGGGCTGCGGCCAGTCGCCAGCCTGCAATATGGTTTGCCCAATAACAGGACTGCGGATCACATTCTCAAGAGTGCCCTACCTTTCGTCGCAAGGGATACAGATATTCTCAAAACCCCAAACCAATCAACATTGAGTTGGCTCCAACGTTTAAAACACATTTAGTGCTGCCTCGTACGCAGAAAAGAAGAAGAAGGTAAGAAAAACTGCTGGTATAGATCGTATTTCACGTTGTTTCAATCTTTTTCAAATAATAACCTATATATATAACTAGTCACCTAACTAGACACTTCAGTTGGAATATTTGGTGCATAAATCGTTACCATAGGACACGCATTTTGTTGCAATCTCCAGTTTACAAAAAATCTGAATCAACGCTTATCTGACAGGGTCCAAATATGTTAACAAGTGGTTGAGTACGTGTCAGCCACTTGAAAACTTGTGAACTCCTAGCGCAGTGAAGATTGCCCACCGGTCGCGGTGGCTCAAAGTACTTTCTGACCGTGCATCAAACAATGGGCGGCGCTTGTGTGTGCAGGACAACACGTAAATGGGGTGAATGCGCGATGCGATTTTCTTCGCACAGAGTCAGGAGTGGATTATGGGATAACAACGTTGGAAAAATTAGCATGTAGGAAACAACGGACCTCCTCGTTGTCATTTGCGTTAATCGCGCTAACTGGCAAACAAACTGGTTGTAGGGTCCATTGGCCCAACCTTGCCCACTTTTAAGTGTTATAGAGAACACATGTTTACATTTACTCTAAAGCGTTCTGTAAAATGGTGTAAACTTGACAAATTCCAGAATTTGTACATTTGTACTGCATGATGCTGTTAAAAATTTGGTTAACTTCGAGCACTGTCCAGTATGATTAAGAACAAGAAGTAAACCATTGGGAGCTTCATATACAAAAAACTACAAATATTTTTTTTTAAAAAATTGATACCATGGTTAATCATTGTATGCGTATGAAATATGTGTTGCTTTTTTTTAAAACTTTGGAAAAAGGCACGGTTCAAAATGTAAATGACCAATTGTCGACTATTTGGAATTAGAAATGCAACCTGCACAAAAAAGTATCTTGGCATGTTTTTCTATCAGTAGTGTGCCCAAAAAAAGTTCTACCATTTTAACTACTTTAATATACTCTCCTAAATGTCCTTTAAAATGTACTTTAAATATACTTAATTGTGTTTCAATAACGTCCATTAACATAAAGTAATTTAAATTACCACATGTACTTTTAAAGTTTTATACTTTTTTGGTCCACAGGGCTACTTGGCTCAAAACAGAGGAGTACCTGGGGCCAATTTATAGTTCATATTTTACAGCGATCTAAAGCGCCAATTCCAGACAAAATTAATACTTACGGTGGGAACAAAGAAAACAGAACATTCAAGTAAAATATTTAGCCGGGAGTGGGGGTGGACTTATATTCCACAGCACCCTAAACATCGATTTTGGTATTGGGGAAATTTACTACCCTAAACATTTTAA
This sequence comes from Ophioderma brevispina, assembly GCA_023653785.1. NCBI lineage: Eukaryota > Metazoa > Echinodermata > Ophiuroidea > Amphilepidida > Ophiodermatidae > Ophioderma > Ophioderma brevispina. The sequence goes on from JAMKCH010003700.1 coordinate 41,392, forward strand.
AGGCACATCAGTGATTTGCTAAATCAGAAAAAACAAACTTGTAGGTTCTGATACAAGTACGGTATTACAAAGTCATTACCCCGCAATATAAGACCAAAAACAACAAACAATGACCAGAATCGGATATCATTATTCCATTTTGAGACCCTCTAATAGAATGTGAGTACCTCATGTGAGAGATATTTATCTTGTAACATACAGTGTGGTTGCCCTACCGAGTCAATAGGAAGATTAGATTCATAACGCAAGGTTTGGTGCAATTAATTTTTTCATGGATCAAACAAAGAAATTCCACATTGCAAACAAGTACACACATGGCAATCTACAGCTACACAGTATGCCAAGAGTAGATTGCCGTGGGTAATACGAAGGTGCAGTGGCGGGCGTTTTGGGGGGCATTTTCCCCCATTAAATTTTTTTCTTCTCTCCCCCCCCCCCCCCCCCGGCCCGAAAGAACCATGAAGGATTTTGAGCAAAATTCGGCGATTTGGGGTCAAAATCAGCGCTTTTGGGCCAAATTTGGTTAAAAAAAGCAATTCCCAAATTTTCTCATAATTTTGCCCTCCCCGAGAATTTACGTTTTCCCCCCATATTTAACCTTTCGCCATCCCCCCCCGTTTTCCTCCCCCCCCCTCCCCCCCCCAAAAAAAAAACAAGTTGGTGGCGCCGCCACTGGCAAGGTGTGTGATTGTATTTGGAATGTGGAATTCATTTTCAATTCGTCAGGTGTTTCGGGGTGAATTTCCATGTCTTACTTTTCATACTTTTTATCGTTTTGACATGAGCCAAAATTAAAAACTACATTTAACATAAATACATATAAGAACCAAATTTAAATCTGGAATTGATTTGTCCCTACCACAAGCGTTAGAATTTAATTTAAAATCCATGAAATTTAAAGTGCACCCTCTCTTGAGTGATACATCACTAAAATTGCAGTCATAACGTCAGTTCCTATCTTGTTAAGAGCCATTTAAAATTTTATGCCTTAAACGCATGCATGATACCCGCCCAATGCAAGCCTATACGACGAATTCGAATGATATGTTTATGAATCCGGATGACCAATGACGAAATCGGTTGTCCATGTACAACGAAATTGTATGACCCGACGAATTTGAATTAACACGACGAACCGGTGCGACCATTGACGAGTTAGAGTGCACCAGGTTTGAAGTTGTTTGACCAAAGACGAAATCGAGTTGGCAAATGTACAGTTTCGATTTTTGTGTTCGAATTTGAACTAAACAAATGTTGAATTGGGATGAACATTGTGCGAAATCGAACGGGAAAACCTATATTTATACCAAAATAATATGTTTTGCAGAAATTATATTTATGAATTTTATTTTTTGCACTCCATTAAGTCCAAGACATTTCGCATTTTCTCTCCACAAATGGATTCTTGCCGCTAGCGATCTACATCAAAACCGTCCTGAGCATGGGAGGTTTTGGAGGTGGGTGCAAAATCATCCCTGTAACCTGCATTCCCCAGCTAATCAGCAGTTTGAGAATGCTTGGGCCAAGGGTATTATATAAGTGAGACAGGGGAGGAGTGTCCTTAGATTCAGTAACAAAACCTGTCTCATTTCCTTCATATTAGGGAAATGGAAAATAACCAATACAGAGAAACGCTTAAAGACAAGACTCTTTACAGGAAGAAACAAATAGACGCCCCTTTTCTATTCTTCATATGCTGATAGAAATGGCTACCGAGCTTTAGTGATCTGTTATACGTCATAATTAATTAATATCTTACGAATCAACTTTAAAGTTTGAAATTTGTTGAACATGTAGATTAATACAAAACAAACTTATGTGCGAACTTTCTCAAAAAAGCAAAAATGTCGGATACGTCACTATGTGACGCGGCCGACGATGTACGTTATTACGTAGTTATTTAATATGTTATTAATTATTTCAGAAGTATGGCAAAAGAGCCAGAGGAAGGGTAAATGTTAGGAAAGTTGCTGGAACTCGGGGATAAACATTTGCAGAATTTCACTTGGAATGCACCCTTACACAGGAGGCGACACCACAAGTTTAGTAATGTCGTTGACATATCATTGTTTTTCAGTTTCAGTTCAGTTCTTCAAAAGGAATTTGTTTATTATTGGTATCAATGAATATCTCTTGACTGAGAAATATCATGGATGATTGATTGATAAATGGGATTTCCATCACACATGTAGTTGATGTCCTTCCATTTGTCCTGACAATTTCTGACTATTTGACTACTTCTGCATTTGGTAGGCTTACCTTCCTTTATTCTGATTCACTTCAGAATGATTGCCACATGCTGAGTACTTCTTCGCATCTAGCAACACTTCCTGCTATTATTGTCAGGTCCTCTGAAGCTTACAGACACTGTTAATTCTTTGTTCTTCAACTGTTAACATTGGTCTTGCTTGGTCTTTAAGAGATCCAGTAAGGCGAGATTCCCAGTTTCAGGAGCAAAGTATTGCCTCCGAGGAAAGCCTCCGACGGAACATGTCGCACGCAAAAATATCTTAGCCGGCACGCAATATTCACATTTTAATAAACAAACCTCACACGGAACATTTATAAGCCGCACGGGAGAAATCTTTTATAGCCAATTAGCAGTATTGATCGATCAATATCGTCTTATTGTCTGGGATCACAGTTTATTTATTCATTGTCCCACTTAAAATTTACGAGCCATCGATAATTGGGTTAGTCTGGAGACTGACAATAGAGCATTGAGTACCAATTATGGGATTACATTGCGTGTTATGTTAACTTAAGTACGTCCACGCGGAAGGAAAGGTCAGTGTTTATTTTAGATAAACAAGACTTGCACGGAACAATTTTATAACCCGTGCGCAAGTTAATCGTTCCCTCCGACGCAATATCTTCCTTGTAAAACTGGGAATCCCGCCTAAGGGGTTGATCGCAATCAGAAAAATCACAACTGAGAGTGGGAATTCTTGGAAAAAACAGTGTGCTATATGAACTAATTCAATGTGTTTTACTGAATTCCCACGCTCACAAACAAGTCATCATAGTAGTGGAAATCAGCCCATGGGTGACAAATTGGATGTTATACCATTCCAGTGCGATTAGATCAAGTTAATGTGTGACTGATCCATACGCATTAATTTTCCTGATTTGATTGTGTAATCTTATCGCCTTCATGAAGTCTTTAGTACATCTTGGTCAGGTTTGTCATTTTCTATGGATTTCTTAACTTCGCCATCCCTCACTGTCTCCTCTTTCATTCTCTCCCTCTCTCTTTCTCCCTCTCTCTTTCTCCCTCTCTCCCTATCTCTCTTTCATTCTTTTTCGGGCATATTTTGGCATTAACAAATGTAATCAATGACATTGCGTTGAGATTGGAGAATCTAGGCTCGCCATCAGATTGTACGCCGCGGTTTACAGAACAGTCCACAAATTCCTTCGGCAGCCAGGCATTATTTCCGGGGCATTACCATGATCGGAGCTGAACATAGCGAGGAACTTTGTCATGGGTCATCTGTCCCATCAGATGCAACTATTGGGAGAGCGTATAGAATTGATTTTCCAAGGTCCTACGGAGACTTTAACCTTGGAACTTCTGCACCATGCATTAACCAGTGTGTCAAGCTCCTCCACAGAGTTCTTAAAGAGACCTGTGCGTTTTCTCTCTTGGTTTGGGTGGCCCTGTGACACCATATTTTTCTTCCAGGATGTTAAAATGACGTTTTTCTCTGTTTTTATAACTCTACTCTTCTGTCCTGACAAAGTTTCTGACAGTCATTGGTATTATGCCGGTCCTTCTGATGAAAAGGAAGATAGGTTGGCTAGGTGGTTATTTATCTGTTCTACTCCTAAATTGACACAACTTTTTATTCCTTCCACATATAAGGCAGCAGCCATCTTTAATTTTAAATTCTGGTCCATCAAGGCAAAAGCTGGCAGTTTATTTTGGGTGCGTTATCATTAATAATGTCAATTAGCATCTAATTTAAGCGCACTTTTGGTCCAAACCCCATCTTTGTAGCTTATTTGTTTGTTATTTTTTTGATGTCCCTTTCCCTATGTATTTCTTGTTTTTTACTGCATGACTGCCTACAACTCAATTTCATTGATTCTTCCTTCGGCTCCATGGAGCAGATCGTGTCAGAAAAAACTCAAATTTTCCCAAAAAAAAGAGGTAAATCATTGTCGCCAATAGACAAGACATACAAATACAAATGATAAAAGATATAATGAATAAATTAAAGAAATACAAGATACATGATTTTAGTTTATATTAAATAATAAGGGATTAAGATGTTAATGTTGTGCATTTCCCAGATTTTGATTATTTTGAAATGTTTAAAGTTCTCAAAAGAAAATCCAGGAAGTACTCTTGGTAGTTGCAAGAAATATTTCAACTCCTTTTAGGAGTCTTGTTCACCCGGGTGTGGCGAGTGGTTGGTGTTTCTAGGTTGCGGCAAGCTTGGATGACATCAGTGAATGACCTTGATGATGTCCCCATTGATGGTTTGGGTTTCCGTTTTATTAATTAGCCACAAATGTGATCCAGTTTTTATGTGCCCTCTTATCTTTGTTCATTGTGTTGTGCCTGCTGCGTATCCAGATTGCCTCTTTGAGCCAGCGAGTTATTTTGTTGCAGCAGGCACAATCAAACACCAGAATTTGAATCGGGCATCATCAAAACCCCCATATCCATGCACTTTTGATAAAAAATCCGAATATGTGCAAAAACATTTAAAAATCGTACGCACTGAGAGCTGGTGTAACCACGTATAGCTACTCCGCAACGGTGCAGACAGCCGCTGTTTATATGAAAAAACACAGGGAATGCTGGCCTGCTAGTGTACGTCTAGTGGGTAGGTAATCCGCGTCTACTCGATAGTACCTATGTGGCCGAGTAGATTAGGTGTAAGATGTCGGGGTTTCTTCGAATAAAGACCTACTTTCATTTCAATAGTTTAATTTCCTGTAAGTTAACTTACCAACATAAATACAAGAACCTCCAGTACGATTTGCTGCTATGGTGACCCTGCTTGCATCTTCGTCAATTTTAGTCAAGGTTGTCGAAAACTCCACCGTCGCCGATCCATCAACTGACACTGTTATTTTGAAAAAGTATCCAAATAAGACTAGGCTTTCATTTGTTTCCACACAAAGAAATCATTATAAGTGAAACCAGTAGACGGTTTCGTATTCAGCTTGAAAAACAAGTACAATTAACATAAACTTTAATACAGAGATATGAAACCTTAGAGATATAAACTTGCACAGATATTATTGTTTTACATGTCCATGGACTGAGACATTAGTATGGACTGATTTTCAATAACTTACTCTTTATTGGTTGAACAATGGGGATTTTTACTTATAATTATGTTACACGATAGACCGTTTCATTCAAACTGATGTGTTTTTGTCAAGAACAAATCAATCCCAACTGAAATTGCATGTGTGAATTTCTTCGCTATAATTAGTTATGGTATGGTGTCAATCTCTCCGCATTGTTTTGCTAAAAGTGGCCAAACATAATTTTTAGTCTCTCCGCAATATTGGTAGCCTGTTTATTCTTATAAACAACCAAAACCAAAATTTAAGCAAAATTAAAGTAAACCTTTCAAGAATTTAGGATTTTTATTGGTTCAATCTGTACAACACATGCCAACTCAGTGTGGCGGCTCCAGAATCGGAAAAACCAGGGGCGAAAAGCAGAGTTAAAAATTGCGTGTTATCACGTTGAACTGCTTCACATAACTCTTTATACATTGTATTTCAGCTAGGAATTTTGTATATACTGGTCTGCTTGATACAACAATCCCACTTCAATAAAGAGTTCTGCATGAATACAAAAAAAACCTATTTACCGATAACTCGCAGTATTTAGCTCTTCCTTTCACCCCGGCTTTTCTGATTCTCGAGCCGCCACTGCAACTCATTTTTGAGAATGTTGTCTAAATTGGCATCGAAGTTCACCCCGACAACAGGTTAACCCCCCCCCCTTAATCAAGGGTTTAGGATTAGGGTTTGACACTGCGGGGGTACTGATTGCATCCCTTATTCTGCAATCGCTCCTTACCTTCATCTCCAAAGACCCGGACTTCACACAGGGCTATGCCATTGTTACTTGATGCTGCTGGAAGAATGTAGACATATCGCCCGTTGACATTGTCCCCGTCGCATGATACTTCTATTATAAATGCAGAATCTGCGTCATTATCAGCAACCTGATCGATATCAGAGTCGCAGATGTTGTTACTTGTGACATCATTTGGACCACAGTTTCCAACATAAACTCGTGCATCGTTCAACCACTCGGCTGAGAGAGAGAGAGAGAGAAGGAGAGAGAGAGAGAGAGGGAGAGAGAGACAGGCATTTAGGCATTGGAGTCGTTGATAGTCTGATATTTTAAAAAATAGGGCGTTATCATACATCTATATTAGATTCCATACTGCTGTCTGGAATACAAATCGATTTCAATTATAACCACTTGTTACCTATTTGAAACAATGGTCACAGGTTCAATGGCCTTGTCGCTCTTGCTCAAAAGTATAAAATGATGTTTATCTGAAGATATTTGTATAAAACCATCTTCTTGACAAAGACCATATACCCCATTCGAATGTCGACATGTAGGTCTAGGAGTTTAAATCTGTTTCAGTGTATCTATCCCAATTAGATCTTCTATCTGATTCCGTGTAGAATTAACCCTCGTCTTACCAAGCTTTTTTTTTTGTAACACGGTTTATAACTAAGGGGGTGGTTAATCATTTAATCCGCTCAATCTTCTGAATCCTTTAATCCGATTAAGTAATTCAGCAAACTCAATGATTCAATTGAACCGCGCGGAACATGGCAGAACCGGAAAACGCCCGCCAGTTGAGAATTGAATTCGTCCCTTGTAAAGCACCCGATGCTTAATGCGTATTTTGATACCAGTGGATAGCTATGGTCCTCCTCTTTCCATTGATACCAAAAATAAATACCAGCATATCTAGTATGGCGTCACAATGACGTCATCAAGTCCGCGAGTCGGCAAAATTGGCATTTTCCACAGAAAATAGGCGAAAATCCAATTTTGAACTAAAAACGTAGGAACGTCGGATTTTCATGCGGTTTTCAGCTCTAAATGATGGCAATTGGCTAGATTAACAAAAACGTAGAGTTTTAGAGCCATGCTGTACATAATATTTTCAAAAATGCACCATAAAATATCCGTGGGTAGCAACCACTCCCTTACCCTTCGACTTTGACGGCATACCCTAACCCTGGTGCTACCTTCACCTTATTTTTGCTAAAATGACCGGATGAATGAGAGAACGATTACCTAGAAGCTTTTTACGAACGTTTTTGGCATTTTAGCGCACCGTAGCGAAGTTCACTGGTAAGACGAGGGTTAACCTTTTTGAAGCACGACTAACACAATGGAAGAGGATGTATGTAGTTTTGGGATTCTCTCTGTGAGCGATTGTGTGAATTGAAATGAAGACTGAGCGCAAGAACTTACCATGTCCAGGAAAATATAGATATGACTTATGTTTACACAATTTCAAAGTTTTCAAATATGTTTCAGGGGGTCAAATGTGCATTATCTTGATCTGATTTCCAGAAGTTACCAAGTCCAGCCATTAACAATTTTCGATTATAGAACAAGGAAATGTTTGTCTTATAGTCAAATATAAACGGGCAGGAAAATTCCAACACAGTTACTCCAGTATCTACGGAGGGGTTCCGCGCACCTCCAGGACTTCGGTGTCCAACAAATTTTGCTTCGTTTATGGTCCTAATAGACATGAGTGTAGCAAAAAAGCAATTTTGCAACTTTGCGCAAAATTCAAGATGATGGCGTCAAAAGCTGCCAAAAATGGGGGGAATGGTGGAAATAATCGCCAAATTGCAAAAAACTTAATTGATGGCTTGCCACATTGATTGCAATAAATGGGTAAAATTGTGTAGGAAAGTGGTATGACAAATCAACGATTTTAGTAAGTACATTATCATTCTGATGTCTTCCCAATTAATAGGTGGTAGAATCATAGAAATTGTGTATAACATCACAAAAACCAAAAATGTATTATTAAAGAAATACATCAGTTGGGTAATTTAGTTTCCTGCCATTGGTAATTTCCCCCATTTCCACAATTTAAAAAAAAAAAAACAAGACATGGCGTCCAAAATGGCAGCCAAATATACAAAATCATAGAAAATGCAAACAGCCACAAAAAGTGTAGAAGCATAAACTATTAATTTCAATGATTTCTAGTCAATGTAGCTAGAGCCTGGTATTGCCAAAGTGCCCGCCAAAGTATCATAGAAATCTTTGATATCATAAGTAACTAATGCCCGGTTACTGGATGTAGTAACTTTTCATGTTTACTTAGACAAAGAATTCCACCTCTGAATATTAAATTGTTTGAAAGAAAATTGGTTGTAAAATTATATTTTATACACCTCACTTCCGAATGTTAATTTTGGAGCGGACGCCTACATGTGATTTAACATAAGTGACCAAGGGGTTTGGCACCCGTTGGTGACCAGGGGGGGGGGGGGGGGGTTCCATGGGACCCCAACTAAGGAAACCCTTCCCGAGGAATTTTGCACGAAATTTATACCACATGTGAAGGGGCCTAAGACAACCCCAAATCAGCAATAAAAAAATGAGATATGTTATTTGGCTGCAAATGAGGGGCAAAAACATTTTTTTCAAAAACGCGAAAATTGGCAAAAGACGGAAAATAAAATGAGCCTTGCGCTTACATCAAAAACATTGAAAAATTATTTTATGTTGATATCTATTATAGAAGACCCAAAATTACTTATATTAAACACAAACCGCAGTTTTAGGGAATCCTTATTTTTTACGGGTTGCAAAATACACGTCATTTTCCATAAGTTTTTTTTTTTTTTTTTTTTTTTTGTTACAGTAAACGGTTTGGCCAACGTACATGATGAAATTGTTGTTTTCAGCACATAATGGTTAACTTATTTTTAAATGTTACTAATAGTGTTTACTTACATGTATGTGTTGAATATATCAGAAAAAAAAAAATGCTTTGGTTCTCGTTTCTTATTATTTTTAAAAATATTCTCAAATGACTTTCGTTAGTGCCCAGAGGTGGTTCCATGGGACCCCACTTAATTATTTTTCTTTGTTTCATTAACGGCTTGGGCCGATTTTAATTATTTTGGTATGAAAAGAAGCACATTAAAAGCAGACAATTACAAAAAATTTCGGCGCAAAAAAATCCCACGCGTACAGCCGAAAACAAATGTTGGGGGTCCCTTAGGAAACACCCCCCCCTTGGTCACTAAAGGCACTTCAGTGATTGCAAATTAGGAAAAAAATCGAAAAAATCCTCGGAAAATCAGATTTTTTGCATGTCTGTAAAAGTACACGATCCCTAACATACCCTGCAAATGATTAAGACCAGAAGCAACCTAATAAGGACAAACACTGTATTTTTAGTCATTGCTGTCCGTCGGACACTTACTACAACACGTAATTGAGTGGAGAATCATATATTGGAACAGCCGTTTTCTTCCTTTTCTGGCAATTCTTCATTTGGAAAAAGTAATTATGAGAATTCTACAGACTTATCCTTCAATTTGAGCTATTCCTGCAAATTTTTAAAGATTTTCAAATCACTGATAGTGATCTATAAGTGTTAAGGGATATAGTATAGTGACAGTCCACCACTTCACCAAATAATTGCTTAAATTGTCATTACAAACATGTTTACACTCAAGAGCATGATTATATTGCTGGTACCTTGCATGGGAATTTCCAGCTAGAAATATCGGATGAATGAAAGTGAAAAGCAGCAAATGATAATGAAATGCACACTTTAATTATTGATTGTCCACTGCTTATCAATCATGCAAATCATGCTTGCCAAATATGGTCGTGGAAACAATTGATATATTTAATATAATGCAGCATTTTGAAATTCCAGTTAGGAATATTTATAGAGTAATAATGAATGAAGAGTTGGGTTAAAATGCAGACCAATCATTATACAAAATGTCCATTTTAGTACCCATTCTATTGTTTTCACTGATATTCAAAGGTGGATTTTTTCCAGAAATCATAACATAGTTTTATAAGCGGTTTTGTCAAGCGCTAAAAATAAAATTCCATACCGAAGTACTGGAATTGTAAGGAATCAGTCAGGTGTTTCACTGATACTGAAAGGTTTGCTATATATAATTTGATAAGCGATGGGTAATTGCTATATACAATTTGTGCCATTTATATTGATTTTAATCTGATGCTTCCTAAGGTGGAATTCCATGCCAAAGTACTGGCAATTTATGATATGCTCTATTAAGTGATGGAAGTTTGCTGGCACAGTTTGATAAGCAGTGGACATCGCTAAAATGTCCATTTAATGATTACTCTTAGCAGTAATTCAATACTGGATACCTTGAAAGCGCTTCCTGAAAGTTTGCTGGGATCATTGAAAGTGGGGTCCATTTTTAGTACCATTTTGATTTACGTGATTTTTTGAAAAATGTGAACTGCCGATGCTGGAAGTTTTTGGCAATCGTATGAATCAGCTCATGTACTTTTCTGAACAATGACAGGTGTTTGTAGCAGAGTTTGATAAGCGGGAACAATCGCTGTCATTTTAAAACATTTTCCTTTTCATTACCACTTACATGCCAATATTAGCACACTTTTTGACGAGCGCCCCCTCTTTTCAAAAGTTGCTATTTTTGCACAGCTTATGTTGGTAATTGTCTAGAAAACGACACCTGCGAACGAGAAGCATAAACCTGCGTATTTATCAGAAAATGAGCGGTTTTGTAATTATAAGTTTGGGATGCTAGATTGTACTTAACGGCAGAGCTGGAATGCTAAGTTTATGTCCGCCCTGAAGAAATAGTGCCACCCTTAACCTTAAGTGCCTAAGGGGGGGGGGGTGGGGGGGGGTTCCATAGTACCCAAGATTGTTTTTTCGGCGATTTCTCACTAGTAAAAATATTTTCGAACCTAAATTTTTTGTAATTGTGTAACTTATCGATGCGCTCTTCCCATAAAAAAATTACTTAAAATTTCTTGGCCCGTTAATGAGATAATTCGCTTGTTGGTTTTTTTTTTTTTTTCCCCACCCCCTAGAACCCCCTTGGCACGCACGGAGTGTGATTTTAAAAATAAAATTAGCAAACCCGTTTGCCAGAAATATTTTCTACTTCTTTAATGTTCATATGCATGAAACAAAATTATTACCTAATCAGAAAAAATAATTAACCCTTTATGTGGGCTGCTGAACAGAAGCGATTCCATCAGCGAGCGACTGCGCGCCATTGCTGTAAAACCTATGGCAATCGACAGCCCCCACAAAATACAAGAATGTACAAAATGGTAATGGTTTTTTTTAATATATCTAAATTTGGTCCTTTTAGAGCAATATAACCCATCAAAGGATTTGCACTGTGTATGCTGTGGAAGCAGGTCGCAGAAACATCATGCTTACTGTTTGAGCGAATGTTGACGCAGTTTCGAAACTAATGATTTGTCCCTAATTTCCAGACGATAAACCGGAATCATTTTATATTGCACTGTGCTTGTCTTAATGCCCCTCACAGGTGGTATGAGTTTCATTTGAAATTCCCTTCGGACAAGTGGTTTCCTAGGGGGGCTTCCATGGAACCCCCGCCCCCCCCCTTAGGCACCAACGTGATTGAAACCACCTTAGGCACTTAAGTGTGTTAAGAAAATGACTCATTGACTGGCTTGAACCATGAAACAACTAATAGATGAGCGTAGATAGTACATGGCGGTTTTGCCCTCGGCAAAATGGCAAATGAGTCTATACGTGGGGATTCAGTTTTAACACATTTTGCGCAAATGGGAGTTTTCTATTTTCTTTATTGAAATTACAGGAGAGTTTTAACGTACTTCAGGGATGCAGTTTTTATAAATTTTGCGCCCAATTGGGCTCCTTTTCTATTTTCTTTATCTGACAGGAAGATGAAACCTACGTTCAAGGCTTATCATTGGGGATTCAATTTAACATATTTTGTGCCCTATTGGTTTTTTTTTTCTATGTTATTTATTTGAAATGACAGGAGAGTTTTACGTACACCAAATTAAGCTCGTAACTTAGGGATGCAGTTTTTACATATTTTGCGCCCAGTTTTAACACATTTGCACTCAATTGGGCGTTTTTCCTATTTTCTTTATTTGAAATGACAGGAGAGTTTTACGTACATCAAATTAAAACTTGGGGATGCAGTTTTTACATATTTTGTACCCAATTGGGCGCATTTTCTATTTTCTTTATTTGAAATGACAGGAAGGTGTAACCTATGTTAAATTAAAGCGTATAACTTAAAAATGCAGTTTTTACATAATTTTGTGCCCAATTGGGCGCCTTTTCTATTTTCTTCATTTGAAAAGACAGGAAGGTGCAACCCACGTTGAATTAAAGCTTACAACTATGTGTGGTCAAAGGTCACATACCAAGGTCAAAGGTCAACGGTAGATCAAGTTGTAAACAAGGTGATTGGTTCTGATGCAATCTTATACTCATGTATCAAACATCTACATTAAATCAGTTATATTGCTTTTTATACATGTTTCTGTAATTAAAGTGCAACTTCAAACTAGAAAACCATCTACTCTTTTAAAATGCTTTTTAATGTTGTTCTTATTTCTTGTAAAATTATGCCTAGAAGGGTGCATTGTACACAGATGGCGCAAAACATCTCATCAAGGAGAACACAAAACATAACTTAGACAAATTATTACAACTAAAAAAACGAAAACTTGTGAAATCCATTAGGTTGTCTTTTTTCCAATGGCTATGAGACGGTGTCCAGCATGAATAACCTTCCTTTTTGAGTCCCCGTGCTTTAATCATACATCCCTAACGTCCCTAGAGGAAATCTGACGATCACTGCAAAAAGTTAGGTTGCGGTATTTTTCTTGTTAGATCTAGGAGCAATTTTCCCCTAAACTAAGGGGTCCGCTCTGTGATTTTTGAGAGGTGAATTTGAAAGCAGTTAAGGGACGTAAGGGATATAGACACAGAGTTTCAAATATTACAGTGGTACTAGTTTTATTACTGTTTTCATGATGTCATTTCATCAGAAGAATCACCACTTGTTTTAAGAGCTGACAAACGGAATACACAATTTCTGTGCATTTTTAACAAAAGCGATACAATCAAGAATTCTATATTAATATCTTACCATCAACGCCTCCTTCCACCGAAGTTATCGGAAATATGACGACCTTTTCAACTTTGAACTCCTGTCCAAGATCAAGCTGGAGCCAAGGGTTGGAAGAATCTGCAGATTTAAAAAAGGTTGTCTGGTTAAATACGATATGTAGGATGGGAAGAACCATAAACATCTAACTCGAACACCTATTCTTACGCCTGTCTATAGACCGTATTCAATAGGCAGCCATGTTGGTGGACAAGATAGACGCATTCCAGTACCACAATACATTCACCTGTCAATGATTCCTGTGCAATCGCTAAACACAGATCGATTGACAGCTTAATGTATTGTAGTCCTGGAATGTATGTATGCATCTTGTCCACCAACATGTCTGGTGGCTGACGTCATATTGAATACGGTCTATTTAAAACCACCATTCTGTGACAACATTTCCAATAGCTGAAGAAAGAATAGGGAGTTCGCGTTCGACGTTTATGGTTCTACGCAACTTGCCCATTAACTTGGAATCGTACCTCTTTTGGTATTTGCGCGATGAATTAAAAGGTGGTCCAGAACAGAGTGGAACAGGTACTGGGAAACAGCAGCTGATTTCCCTGAACCTCACGTACATTTATATTCTTTACATCATAGGTAATAAAAGAATTCAACATCATCATTTTGTACACTGCTTATTTGTCTTGGTTATACACCACTAACCTGGCTGCCGTAAGGATCAAAAATCTTGGGTGGACTACTTTCGTGCATGGAAAAGGTGCTTTAAAATGTCTGAAAATGCACTAGTTATATTAAAAAAAGTGATGGAATTTCATGATTGACATGGTAGACTGGTATGTTTTCTCAAACTAAGTGCCATTTGGACAGTGAATTTGAGACAATTTACTCCGCGCTCATCAAATTCACATCGATTTGCAAATACTAGCTTTGGCGACTATATAGAATCTTGTGTTGCCGGTCTGACGTCGGGCGAGTTTGGTGATTCGTAACTAAAAAAATTCTGGTCATCATATGTTCAAAATTTGGTTATTTGGTGATTTTAGCTTGTACTTTGGTGTGATATTATTGTATTTCCTCTGTGAGAGTTTTAAATGTTAAAGAAACATGCTCAAAGTTGCCATTTTCCCCATAGACTACTGTGTATAAGTGAGTTAGTGGCGTGTAACCTTATAGTAGAGTCATTTTCATGAGATCCGTGACCATTTTTAGGATACCTTTTTTTCTTGATGGATTTGGCAAGATGGACCAATTTTAACAAAAAATAGCTCCTATACACCTCCCAGAACTGACGGCTAACAGTTCTAGGAGCTATTTTTTTTTAATTAAAATAATTTTTTCGTTTTTTAAATTTTTAGAAAAAAGGTTATCTAAATGGTCACGGATTTCATGAAAATGACTCTACTATTATGTGAATTATATGTGTAGGTTTCGTCTATAAAACAAAAAAGCTTGAATCTGGAGATTCAGTTTAAAAATCATAGGGAGATTCCGTAAGCGCATTTGCTAGTAGAGGAACATGACTATATATTTAATGTGCCTTTGAGAAAGAGCTAGTTTGTATCATTTAAACTCACCCGAAATGAAACACGATTTTGAACCCGGAGAGGTATTGTCATCGATAACTTTTCGAGGAACTGCGGCACCTATGAATCCTGAAGCATGCGCATCAACTACAGGTAGCCTCCTTGGAACTAAAATTGAAAAAAAAAAACAAAAACAACAGAAACTGAAATCAATTTAAAAAAAACATCCATTAAACTGGTTTTTAGATGAACTTAAAAAAATCACGGAGCAGACCATTCTGTTTGGGGAGCTAACACGAAAAATGTCGCTACCTCACTTTTTTGCGGTAAGCGTCTATTTTCCCTCTAGGGACGTTAAGATATACAAATTTAACCTAACCGTAAGTTTAAACTACACAATTTTTGTAGGAGTATAGCTAAATTACATGAAGGGGCATTCAGACATTACATTTGTTACAAGGTACACATAACACCAATTCTTAGAGTCGGAAGTGATCAGAACATTTTCAATCATTTTCACAGATTTTAACAATTACGGGTCCAACAAAACCTTCCTTCCTTGCCCCCCCCACCCCCCCTTCCCTCGCGATTCCCTCCTTCCCTCCCTAAACCAACATCAACCAAAATCCCCCTTCCCCAACCCAATAATACCACCCCTCCCAAAAAAATCAAACCTCCCAAAAAAAATCTCCCAAGATACAGGCCCAAACGAGAGTCGACCTCGCCTCCCTCTCCTCTCTCTCTCTCTCTCCTCTCTCTTAAGCTAACATATTTTTGTTAAAAACATAGTAAAATTCACGTTTCGATTAGATCAAGGTTAGTCAAAAAAACATTACAAACATTTCTGCGGCCTTTCTTTCTGCCTTCTTTCTTTCTGCTGGAAGTGCGACTTCAAATGGCTGAAACATGACGCCTGTGGGTTCACTGGCGCCGTTCCAAGGACGACAGGAAGGTCCCACGGTGCAATATTTACAAGGTGCCAGTTAACAAATCTTAGATTGAAATTTAACTTTCTATTGAAGATCCCCCAAAGTAGACTTGAAGCTCCACTCTGTTCTGAGCCCAAAGCTGGATCGTTGGAAGGCTATTCCATCCTTGTGGGAAAAAGAGCTGCTGTAGATAGTGGAGCTAGAGTTTGGGATGAGAAACCTGGAAGAATGACCTCTGGTAGGTGCAGAGAGGGGAATAAGGTAGTCTTTCCAGTAGATGTCAACCAGATTGTGATACATCTTGAACAAGTACATCATCATGAGACGGCAGTTGCGGTGTCTGTCTTGCAGGGTAAGCTACATTAAAGCAATATTAGCACATTTTTTGAAGAGCGCCCCCAATTTTCAAAATTTGATATTTTTGCACAGTTACGTTGGTAATTGTCTAGGAAACTATACCTGCGAACGAGAATGCTAAAAAATGCGTATTTATCACAAAACAAGCGATTTTGTAATTCAAATTGGGATCCCAGATTGCACTTAACGGCAGAGCTGGAAATGCTACGTTTATGTCCGTCAATGATGAAATAGTGCCACCTCGAGAAAATAACCTCAAACTTGACTTGCCTGAACTATTAAAACAACTAATGGATGAGCGTAGACACGTACATGGCGCTATTTCCCGGCTATTTCGCATTCTAGTAGAAAATTCCTTCGTTTGTGACACATAGACATTTTCGAGCTTAACTATTCACAGGTATAGTTTACTAGCCAGTTACCAATGCAACCGTGTAAAAATCTCCAAATTTTTGAAAAATTGGGGGCGCTCTTAAAAAAAATCTGCTAATATTGATTTAATGTGTTCATCATACTGCTGACACTGCTGGTACGCTGGTAAAACAACTACAAATCGGCAGCATTACGTTGAACCTGTTCCACCTTCCCGACGTTTTTTTTTTGTGTGTGAGAGGCCCATGCGGAAGAAGCAACAGATGGATGAACAGACATTGTGTAGGTATCTTCTTTTACCTTTTGGCTGCAGTGGCTGAGATTACGTGACAAAAAGGCTCTAATTCCATTGGCTCTTTTGGTGATGACATCAATATGGGTATTAAAGCCACTATCAGTCATTTTCCAAATTCAAAATGCCCATTTATTGTCTCTTAATTGTTGGTGTTAGGTCATATCAACACCTTATATTACTTTTCTTTGTGAAAAACAGACACTTAGGTATTTTAAAGATGCCATTTACGACTGTTTCTGGGCCTTAAAAAAGTCGGATCCCGACTTTTATTAGTAAACAAAACATAAAAATCATAATATCTTGACAAATACGGCGTGTGATGCTTAGCCACTTACAAAATGGACTTTGATGAAAAATAGGGCGCGATTTGTTTACATTGTGAAGAAATTGCTGATAGTGGCTTTAAGCTTAGTATCCCAATGGACTCCAAGGTACTTGGCGGAGCTGACCACTTCCAAGACTTCCAGTGGGTACAGATGGAATAGGCTTCCTCTTGTTGGTAATTTGAAGGACCTGGCACTTGCTAAACCTCATTGAACCCCATCAGCCATTTTGATTCCCAGTCTTGGAGAGCATCGAGGTCTTTCCGAGTTTCTCAGTGGGGGGAGATCCGGTAGTAAACTATGTTTCATCAAGGAACAGTCTAGTACTGGCAGATGTTACACACTGAGGGAGATCGTTGATGTAGAGGGCTTAATACACTGTCCTAAGGGGCGCCATATGTAACCTTAGTCTCCAAAGTACTCTGACCATCAACGAGTACGACCTGGGTAGTGGAATAAAGAAAATCGCTGATTCACTGCCATGAATGACTTACTGTTTGATTCTCAACAGAAGATAGCGGAGGGAGACTTTGTTGAAAGTTTTTCGTAGTCCAAGAGGATGACATCCGTTTGGGATTTGTTGTCAAGACTTTTGGCTAGGTCATCTAAGGTGACGATCAGTTGAGTATCGCAAGAACGGCATTTCCTGAACCCATGCTGGGCATCTGACAGGATCTTGTTGTCAACCAGGTTGGGTATATTCTGGCACATCAATGAATGATATGTTCACATAACTTGCACAAAACTGATGTCAAGGAGATGGGACGGTATTTCTACTTACCCACCCCACTATTTCAAAGACAAACGATTATTTAGTTAAAAGAATTGTTAAACATCTTTTTGGAATACGGGCCTTGCTGTTTTTACTATTTTTACAGAAGGTAAATATCCATTTTTTGTATGTGGAAGTGATTTCATTAAGGGTCCATTGCATAATGTCTGAATATTTTAACGCCATTGTGTCCTTTAAAAGTGTCGGCTTAATCGGCATCTAAAGTATATATTATAGATTTTTTCTGCTACAATTTTACCAGCTCAAAACTCAAAGGATTAACATTTGCCTCCTGGGTCGAAATTGTTGTATGTGAAAAAAGTGCACACATATAGCAATTTTTGCATTTTGGTTACCATGACAATCATTTATTCAGAAAAAAAGTAATTCTTTACGGACAGATATTTCGAAAAAAACATGTATGTTCAAGGATATGATGCGAATGAGAGTGATATACGGCGATATTTTTTCCAAAGACAAATTTTAAGGAAAAGTTTCGAAATAAAATTCAAATAGTTTGGTACCTTATTCTATAGACTTTTAATTACTCTGAAATTTTGGTCTGATATTCCTAGTATTATCCTACTTACCTAGCCCACAGATCTTCCATTCTCCTAGCATACTACCTGCTGTGGACACAAACAGATGGTTAATAGCCAACGGTGTTGAGTCAGTGGTGTCCAGGGTTGATACGGACGTGGAGCTCGTCCTGTCGATTGCGATGTACCCCGACGTTCTGTCATAGGTTAGCTCATATGTATTTGTCGCATCCAAGACATAGTCGGCAGTCACTGCTGCTAGTTCTGCTGATATGATAGAGTCTTTTACTATTATTGAATCCCCACTCGCAGCACCACCTACCCCATGGTTGTTGGCAAACTCATCATCCAGTACTTTATGATACAGAAAAAAGAACAAGGAAAAAGGAGAGAATATAATATATATATAATCACAAATTGACTCTAGGTGGAAAATGGTTTAAAATTAATCTGTAGGTAGGCTATATTTATACAAATATATTCGTCAAAAAGATGATGGTGCCCTTTAACAACCATGTGCGAAAATTGGTTAAAGTATATGACTCAACGTAGAGTACATCAAATTATGCTCAAACAACTTTTATTCTTTACTCTTAGAATGTTTTTATTGCATTATCATTCAATCACAGTATGTTTACAGATTTAAATATTTTCTTTTGGCCCAAAGAGGCATTTCTTAGGTTATAATTCCAATCTACTGGCCTTAATCGACTTCTACTTCTAAGTTCTACTGGACAGAATTTTATCGTTTATGGCCACTAGTTATTTATTTACATGTATGCCCACCAGGGATACCACTTTCTATAGGACTACCTTGTCACCTGACCCCTTCCAAGGTTGATGTAGTTTGCAAGTCCCCCAAAGATGACGAGACCCTGTAAGTTGGGTGCAGCCATCTACAATACCGGTGTGAAAGCAGATATAGTCCGGTGGGAGTCATAGTCCGGGGCTCCATAGACGATAAAGGAATAAAGCGTGAAGCTAATGTTGCGTAAAGAGTCAACTGAATCGATTGCCCTATTGTTCACCATTGTTCCCGGACTATGAGTACGCCGGACAATGGTTACTTCTACACCGGAACGTAATGCAAAAGGGTCCTGTTCACAAACGCTGGTATCAGAGGGTGTATTGACAGAGGCAATCCCACAATGTACCAGCTTTGGGAAATTTCACCTCAATAGGGTCATGTGGTCCCACAAAATTCCTATTCTTAACACAAAATAATCATGGCTTTTATGCTCATTTTAGCCTACAAAGCATTAGCACTTAGGGGATTTTTTTGAATAATCATGAAATGTCTTGTGGTTCTTAAACTTTTGGAACACTTTATATCCCTAAGTACTGACATGTGTTTAGTACAGTTCAGTATAGGCACATTGCAATGGGATTGATTCAAAACACCCCCTGCGCTGGTATAGTATTGGTAGGAATTGCCTCTTCGGTAGGCTGGTTGAATCCCTGGTTGTTTTGTTTATTTAATTCCAGCTCGGTTATTTAGCGGGATTTCAGATGATGAAGTAATTTTACTGTTTCTTTTTCGTTGCAGTTCACCAGAATCTAGATGTCTGTCATCAGCTGAACGGATTTGTAGAAAATTAGAGGTTATGAGGGTTTCAGAGAGTTTATATTCATACGAAAGGCGCTCCTCCTCCCTACCTATATAGATGTTATTTTTATCACGCCATGACTATATGGTTGATCACATCAATTTGTCTCGTTCTATAGGTTATACACACTATGAGCTAGTAAAATCTCAATTCCCTTGGCACAGTTCAGTAGCTTTCATTCACTAATGTATTTAGAAAATACACCCCTGGCTTTTTGGTATGATATATGATACCCAGATCACACAAGGTCAGTTCATGTCAATGTATGTACAAGTACAACCCACTGAACTGTGCCCTTGGTAGATTGTAACTCATAGTGACAACATCTATCCTGGCTGACGTAAGATAAACAAAATCTTGGTTGGACTACTTTCTTGCATAGCATCTGAAAAAAAAATGTTTTAAAATGTCTGAAAATGCACTAGTTATATTAATAAAGTGATGGAATTTCATGATTGACATGGTAGACTGGTATGTTTTCTCAAACTAAGTTGCATTTGGACAGTGAATTTGAGGCAATTCCGCGCTCATCAATTTCACATCATTTGCCCATTACTAGCTTTAGCGAATATAGAGAATCTTGTGTTGCCAGTCTGACGTGCGGCGAATTCGTAATTCAAAATTTTCTGGTCATATGTTCAAAATTTGGTAATTTTAACTTGTACTTTGGGGGTGATATTGTTGTATTTCTTCTGTGATAGTTTTAAATGTGAAAGAAAGTTGCCATTTTTCTCATAGACTACTGTGTAAGTGAGTTAGTGGTGTGTGACCTATTAAACAGGCACCTGTATAATCTGAACACTGAGACGTGTCACAACATTGTCAGCACTCTCATTTTATCGAGACTAGATTATTGCAACTCTCTCATGTATGATATTGATAAGACAATAGCCTAAATTTTCCTTCATTTCTCAAAAAAAAAAACAGCTCGCCTCATTTTCATGAAAATCAGTCGCCTCATGTCGGTCCACTTCTGGATTCTCTCCCCTGGTTACCGATCAATCATTTCAAAATTCTCCTTCAAATTTTTAAAACTGTGCATTTCAAATCTCATGACTACCTGTCTATTTTATTTTCAGCCTCGTACTCATATTTTTGAAACTGGTGATAAGTTGTTTGTATTGTCTCACATGATCCAAAAATGCTTTGTTTTACAGTATGTAAAATTTGACTCGATTTTAAATTTTTCCCTGTAGTAACATTTCCCCCCTTGAGGAAGAGGGCAGCAGTCCGAAAATTTGCACCCCATCATTTTCTGACTGTCTGGTCCCTATTGAATGAAAAACAGCAAGAATATCAACTTTAGCATCAAAATCCTACGGGAACTGTTTCATTGACATACCAACCCACACTAGAAACACATCGACCCACTTGACGTTTGAACGATCTATCTTCCGCCCCATAATTGCAATTGTTAATCATATTCTCTCAAGTGGCCCTTCCGAGGATAATCCTATTCAGATTTTCTCGCTCGTGAAAATTCTCAGTTCTTGGTTGTTTCTTCATTGCGTATAGGGATTCCGGGTCATCGGGAATCAGCGAAATCAGCCCACGATGAATGCTGAAGCTGAAACCCTCAATATGGGAATAAATAGGAGGCTCAAGCCATTAGTGCGGTTTGCTGGACTTTCAACGAGCTTCTAAGTAAGTTACAAGCTTTGGCCGGTAGCAGCCATAGTTGCTGAGCTATATCTAAACTTCTCGCAAGTTCCTTTAAAATGCTTTGAATCCCCTATATCAATACGTTTCATTATAGTTAGGAGTGCATTGGAGCAATTCATGAACCGTGAGTGCAGAGGCAATTTCTCATGGATTTGTCTTATGAGGTATGAACAAATTTAGTGGGGTGCCCCTTGAGAAAGTGTGGACGGAATCCAGGAGGGGGAGGAAATTCATAATCGGGGTCCAAAATGAAAAATTATTGGATGCTGTTAAAAAGGTAACAAAGTGGTCTTCTTTTACACGTATTAAAAAAGTATGTTTGCACTACCAAACAAGGTATGGTTACCGAGGTATAGGACAACATTCGTTCAAATGTCAAGGTCATCATTACAGGTTAAATCTTACGATTGCACCCTTTGTTATGCGTTTTTGTTATCTGATGGTTTATAAAAAGACCTAGTTGTATACCTCGGAGCGCTTTTAGTGCTATAATAACTCTTTTTATGAGTCAGCGAAAAAAGAAGAAAATGGGAAATCAATTTTAACCAATAATAAACCCCCCCTTTGAGAGTTCTTGTACAAAATGGGGAAATTAGACGAGAGTGTTAACAATCGGGAGGGGACCCACTATGAAATGGGTACGGTTGTTAGGCTGGTTGCTGCCCACTCCAGGGTATTCGGTAAGAGAGGACGTGCAAAAAAAAATAGGCAGCCAAATTTGCTCAATTCAAAAAAAGTTTTTTTTCGGGTGATAACTTGCTCAAATTTCTCCCAATAATGGTGTTTTGGGTGATTTTTTGTGAAAAAATCATCCTTTAAAAAGAGTAGTGGGCTAGCACCAACAGGGTAAGGAGAGGGGCTATCTGGACGGAATAATAACCATTGGTTCCATCAGAGCTAAAAATTAAACCGTAGGATGTGGAGTTCATGAAAAACAGGTGATGACAAAATTAAAAGTGTGGATCTTTGCATACAAACACAATTTTCTAAGTGGCAGCATCTGAAAATGAAAACATTTAATGAAGACAGGTTGGTCTCTACCATTTTTCTTGGTGAAGGAGTGCATAAAAACATATTCGCCAAACTATCAATGTTTCATGTGCGATATTTTCCAAGATGGCTGACATCATATTGACACCAACCTGACATCTCTTAAATAGCCTAGGAAGATGATTGTCATTAAAGAATTTTCACAGGGTCAAGGATTCAATAAACTATTTCAAAACTTTCAGAATAAATATTAAAGTAATGGAGGTTTGTCATACGCCACAGTAATTCCAAGATGGTTAACGTATAAAAGACAAAATCGTTTATACATTATGCTATAAAGCACCTAGGATGACGAATTTGGTGACAAAGTGTATGTTTTGGTCAAGGATTTCAACAGCAATATTTTCAAACTGTCAGATTGAAGTCGTGAGTCTATTGATTCATGGATAAACCATTGCCGGCACCCAAAATGTAACCCTTGACATCTAATGTATCAGAAGAGTTACTGAGGATTTTTGGAGTTGGTAATAATTTCAAGCATCTGAGGTTAATATGTATTTTATCACTTTGCAACATTTACTTTTGACATCGCTAACTTCTAACACTCTTTGGGTAACTTGAATAAAAAATTTAGGCTATCTGGAACACATGATATAGGGAATTAACATCACTTTTGTATTCCATCTTTCTACAGAGTTTGTGAAATAGTTTTTATATCGAACTCCTTGCCCAAACACTTATTTTGACACCAAAATCATATTAATAGGTTTCTAAGAAGAAATATGGTTTTCTTAGATGATATGTCGGCCATATTGAAAAATAGCTTTGTTATAAAAAAGTGTAATGACTCCGAACGATTAGTTTCAATTGTATATTGAACCTCTTCATCCACACAACATACATTTCGACACTAATTTGCTATAGTAACACTATTACCTTTAAAATGGCGGCCATTATTGTAAAATTTGGTTTATAAATTGCCATCACTTTTATTTTGTCATCACGTAATTTTCGGAATACAACCCACTCAATGGTCGATTTTACATATGATTACAATGTTATTATTCCGGCCACGGTGGGAAGAATCACGGTCCCTTTTCACTCATGCTGAGCACTAGAGGTAAATTTTCAAACTTTTCCCAAAATATCGAGTCTCTTGGTGACAATGGTAACATTTTAAAATATGGATATTGGGTGACATCGTCACGCAGTAGCCGTATACCGCTTACCTAACCCCGGGGTTTCGGTAGCCGTAAACGGCTGATAACCAAAACACTGCTTTCCTGGTTAGGTTAGCCGATACGGCTGCGGAGCGTGTACACAGTGGATCGGTTACCTAGCCGGACACGTCATGCTGACCAAACGACCCATGCTGTATTTCATGTACGACCATGAGAAGTTATGAACCCAACAAGCGCCCCGCGCAAAGCAAATCCTGATATTACCCAGTGAAGGTGTGATCATTATAATAATTAAATTAGGCAATGGGTTTTGTTAGGAATAGGATCACATGGTTTGGGACTTTGCGACCCTAGCCTATTCAATTGTTGCCAAAATAATTAACCAATTTTTTTATATTTGTATTAACTAAATATGTTGAAGCCGGGGTTGGAAGCCAGCTCACTGTTTGATTGGTTTAAGGTTTTGAGAAGTCTATCTCCACCGGTGGACAAAAAGGTGGCACTCATTGAGAATGTGATCCGCCGTATGTGATTGGAGAACCACATTGGCAGTTTGGAGATGTCGCAACCACCCTATCGTTGCATAGTGCTGTTGAAACGGCCGACTCCTGAGCGAATCCAGTTTAAGGTTACCCATTCTTTGCGTGGAAAAAATACAACCAGTTGGGCGTTCGTCCTATATACGGTGTGGCACGTGTGGTCCAGTGACGACGACCGACTCGTGATCTGAAGGTTGTGGGTTCGAGTCCCGCTACGTGTGTGTGCACATCTTGGTAAAGGCCCTTTACCCTCACTTGCCTCTCTCTACCCCAGGAGTGAAATGGGGAGCTGTCAGGGGAATGTTTACTATCTAAGTGCTGATAGGAGCTGCGGCTTACGGTCGCGCCATATTTTTAAGCGAATGATTCTGATGATTTCCTAGTGATAGCATAATAACTGTAAACGCCATTATGCTCGGCCATGCGTACCTAATACCTGGTAGTATTAGATTATTAGTATCGTGTAATAGTCGTTTTGGTCTGGTCATGGAGTATCTAGCCATGCAAGTTTTCAATGTTTTGTTAAGATGGTGAATGGGGAGCTTAAGTTTTAGCACGTGTCGACAGAAAGGTCGACGAGAGCGCAGTCTCTGTCTCCCAAGTTGGTGTGGATTCCTTTGACAGTGTAATGCAGCAGGTGCTTGTTTGTCCAACAGAGCCTTATTTACATTTTGCGTGTGGTGTTCTCTCCTAACACTGCAGGTGCAACGCCTGAAAACACGGGATAGAAACCCAGATGGTGGGACGAAGGCAGCCAGTAATGGTTCTCATGGTCCGTGAGTACTGTTTCCGCGTATGTATGTAAGCACTAATTGCACACCAGCTGGAGCGGCCATATTCAGCAGCGCTGTTAAACCAGAGCCAGGGTTGGGTGCTTAGAGTCGTTGGGCTGCCACCCCATTAGGATCCAGCAAGGCGGCACAGGGGTTATTCCTCGATGTACCTTGCGCAATACTGACTAGTGTGGCAGCCTATAAGTAAGCTGCCGGTCAAGCTTCACTCCCAGGTTGGTGTAGGATTGTATTGCAAGGCGCTTCCATTGAGGTTGATTTGAAGCTGGCGATGAGCCCTCTTTGGTGTTGAGATGGAAGGCAGTAGCGGTGGTCCTTGCGGCTTCGCACGCTAAGTCTCCAATTCTTGAGATATGCTGCAAGTAGGGCCTTCTCAGTGTGTACTCTCTACTTCTGTCCACCTTCTGTCCAGGTGAAGAAGGGAAAGATCGGCGGCCATGCCATATTGTCTATATGTTGTTGAGGTAAAATCGCGATATACAATGTTGCACACAGGGGAGCCAGTACATAACCTTATGTTACTCCGTTCCTCAGACGGCGCCGACGCCCTTCTCTGCCTATCACTTGTCTTAAGAACAAAGCTACGATTTGGCAAGCATGTTATATAATGAATTGTACAAGGTGACATCCGGGATTGTCCTGAGAGCTTGAGTGGTCCAAGCCCTGGTGCCACAAGGTGACATATGCTGCAGTAAGGTCCACAAGATGACGCCTGCTTATTACGACTTTTTCAAAGCTTTATCCTTAATATCCTTTGTGAGTTTTACAATTTAGTGGACAGTGCTCCGGCCACGGCGAAATCCCGCTTTGTTGTCAGGTAAGATGGGATTCGACGGCCTGGCTCCAGGATCATCCTATCAACGATTTTGACTGAAACACACAGTAGTAATATTGGGCGGTAATTCTTAGGGTGGTCGACAGGATTGTTGTGTTGGGAGTGCGAGATAGTGGCCCTCCTCCCGATTTGGGTAGGGACTGCTGTAAGGCAACATGTTGTGGAGCTCCTGGAGCCATTCAAGACATTCGTGGGCCGCAGTGCATCAGGAACTGCGCTGGTTGTATCAGGCCCCTGTCCTTCCCTCTTTATTGGCCTGATAGCATAGGTGGCTCACTATTGAGAGGGTGTTGAAGGGCTCGACGAAGTTTTGTGATCTATTTTTTACAGAGCGGTGTGGGATCCTTATTAATCTCCACACACACACCATTGCGAGGAGTTGCTCATCGATTGAGTTGGCAGACACAGAACATTTCAATGTAGAAAACACTGCCTGGTGAATGTGGGTTTATAGTCTTCCAGGAATTCCTGCTGGAATGAATGAATTCGATTCGCTGGGAGAGACCTGGACCGTCTCCTCCCAGAGCTCACACTTTCCGGCTTTCCAAGTGGTTTGTCAGATCTGAAGCCTTGGATTTCGCTTCTTTCGCTTCCATAATTCAAGAAATCATTGTAAAGAGCATGACATTCCTCATCCTAGGATGGAATATAACTGCGAAGACAGCCACGTGGGAGGAGGTTTGTTTCGGGAGGTTGGGCGCTTCTAATCGCACCAGGTTCTTAACACGGTCCCAGTCCTAACCTTGCGAAGTCCACCACCTAATTTTCACTGGAGGCTTTGGCTGGTACAGAACCTAGCGAGGCTCTCCTGGGCGATCAGTAATGGTCCATGTTGAGACTTCGGAAAGCGGTCGAGAACAGTACGGTGAACAGAAATGGCTTCCATATTTACAAATGCAAGGTCGGGATTTGAGGTTGTGTTCCACATCCGATTGGTCCGTAACTAAGTTGTTACCCGGATTTGGAAGCCCGGTCCTCTTGGGTTCTCCGTCAGGGTTGGTATTCTGTAGGCCCCCATTAATGCTAGATTTGTTGAATGTCACCATCGTAGATGCACCATAAGTAGTTAGAGAATCTGCTTGAAGTCGGGAGTTAGGTGGCTTGTAGACATAGATGATGTGGGCATCTACAATTTGGTCGTTGCCCATTCCAGGGTGGGAGTCTGCAGGTGGAAGTTTGCACTGTGTTTCTATTGAGTTTGTTTTCTAACAACCAGGTGGCGATCCCGTGGATAGCGCTATCGGTGTGTGCAGCTAGAGTATAGCCACAAATTTCAGGATGGAACAGTCAGTTGCATGCGTCCTTTTGAGGAGAATCGCAGTGACTTTGTGTGTTTGTGTAAGATGTTAAATGATGTTGATCTTAGCCAGAGTGAGTCATTCCACGTTCAGTTGAAGCACAGAGATGCAATCTGACTTGACATCCGATGATGCCTGCGCTGATAAGTGCACGTGTTCCAGACTGATATCAGGTTGTGTCCTCTGACGGGGCATGATAAAAATAGAGTTAAAAAGACAACAGTGAGTTAAAAAGACAGCGTAGCCTCTGGTTGATTATCATTCGCCTGATCAAGATCAGTTTTCCAGGGCTCACCACGAGGAGGTTGAAAATCTTGAACCCCCTGATATAGAAGCTTTATCAGGATAATCTGTGGCAATTGCAACTCCCTCCATAGAATGTGTTACAAAAATGACTGTTTGGAGAGGGCTAAATTTACACAAAAAATATAAGCCTAACATTTTTAATAGAAATGTCTGTTGAAATATCAAACATTAGAAATATGAGCTATGACTTATTTTGTTGTATCCTAGTTAAAACATTTCCTCCAAATGAGAACCATAAAGTATTCCATGAGCTCTTTTATAGCAACGATTTATGCAATTACAACAATACAGTGCTTTTATAAGCGCTTTATCAGAACGTTACAGATTCCACATCACTAAAAGATCTGGTCTGACACCCTCTGGCCGAAAAGTGTTTTGGAAAAAGGTAAAAACGTGACAGCAATAAGTTGAAATAGAAAAAATAGTAAACTGAAACTTCCTGGGCCATATTTTGTGTTGGAAATTATTTTAAAGATACAAATCAGCACAATATCAAGAATTTTACAACCACCCCAAACGAATATTTGACTAGAGGCCACAGTTTCAGAGGGGATCATAAAATATCGTTGTCTTCACGCTTCAGTCGCTCGAAAAATCCGTGGTCAACTTATGGATTCTTCTTGCTGAATGAGATGCAGAGGTCTAGCATTTCAAGGTAATGTATAATTTTAATGACTGGTCGCTTCGTTAATGAGAAATTTACGTTTTACTTAGGGTCAAATCTTGTACATAAACCAATGGCAATGTAGAGACTAGCGAAAAGACCGGGGGGGTCAGCAGGAAAAATATGAAGAGTTCGACAGGCAAGGTAAGTCAATAGAGCGGTGCATATGCGTACACTTAGCTGGCTGAATCATTCAGATTGTGAAGTGGGTGGTTGAGTAGCTAGTCTACGGCTATTAAGGTGCAAAATTGTTGTATTACCGTAGGCGATTCAAATAGACACATCATACGGATAAATCATACAGCAGCTTTGCGACGTTAGTGCGCATAGATGATGGCTGCTCTTTGAGTCATGTTATCAAGCTGTAGCCTGCCTTTTGGCTTGACATAATAATAATAGCAGAGATTTATATTTATAGCGCCTTATGCTATTGGCCTCTAAGCGCTTTCACATACATGTAGACAGCTGGCCCGAGTATTAAGCACTCCACTCTAGCAGCCCCTGACCCGAAGAAAGCCCCATCACTTGCCAGGGCCAGGCGCCATGACGAGCAAAGAGTAAGTTATTTTATTCTGATTACATAATGAAGCAATGGAAATCAGACGTTGTTGTTTCTCCTATTCTGGCCCAAAAATCTCCAGTAGGTAGCAGAAAATGCATATTTTAGGACAACATTAATTTCTTGCTCAGTTCATAAAATAATGAAATTATTCTCATGAAGGATCAAAACATTTCAAGATGGGTTGAAATAGACATGAAGTGCATTGAATGAGGGTTCTGTAAATTCCACACCACTAAATAGATCTGGTCTGACACCCTCTGGCCGAAAAGTGTTTTGCAAAAAGGTAAAAAAGTGACAGGTCTAAGTTGAAATTGAAAAAATAGTAGAAACTGGTACTTCCTGGGTCATATTTTGTGTTGGAAATTATTTTAAAGATACAAATCAGCATCAAGACAAAAAAGTGTGTGATTCTTAATACTGAGTAATTACAGTACTAATTTTACACCCACCCCATAGGAATATTTGACTAGAAGCCACAGTTTTAGAGGGATCAGAACTCATCGTTGTCTTCACGCTTCTGTCGCTCGAAAAATCCGTGGTCAACTTATGGATTCTTCTTGCTGAATGGGATGCAGAGGTCTATCAGTCCAAGGTAATGTATAATTTTAGTGACTGAGTCGCTTCGTTAAAGCAATAACAACACATTTCTCCTGATATTTTGAGCTTTTCGCACAGTTGCATTGGTAAATGACTAGTACACTATACCTGTGAATGGTAGAGCTCAAAAATATCTTATGTGTTGCAAAAGAAGGAATTTTGTCATAAGAATAATTAATATCGGAGATCTCCGATAATAATTCAAACGGCTGCTGGAAACGTCCTTCCAATATGAAATAGCTGGGAAATGGCACTATGTTCGTGTCTACGCTCATCTATTAGTTGTTTCGTCGGTTCAGGCAAGTCAAGTTAGAGGTCATTTTCGTGAGGTGGCACTATTTCATCATGGAAGGACATAAATTTTGCGTTTCCAGCTCCGCCATTAAAGGTGCGTGTTTCGATCGTCTTTGGGACCCCCCTGCCTGATTATCCGGCAAGTAGTCGTAGATCGATTTTGATATCAGATGAAAGGCCGTATTTTTGCTCATTGTCGTCCTGAAATTTGAGCCCTGAAATCCATTTCATTCCCAAGATATAAACAAAAAAAAAACGCCGTTTTAGTGGTTAACCATCAATATTAGCACAGTATTGAATAGGGCTTTTCAATGTGCATTATTAATTCTACCATCAAAACCGTAAGTTTGTTTCCTACGGTACTTGATGGGGTGTATGTGCAAGTGCCAGGCTTTCATATTAAGTAGGGAACACAATAGCCATAAATCGGAACAAGCACCTTTAAACTACAATCACGAATCCCGATTATAGTTACAAAATCGCTTCTTTTGTGACAAATACGCATTTTGTAGCATTACCACGCAGAGGTATAGTTTACTAGACAATTACCAAAAATGCAAATGGTGCGCCCGCAGGCGGAGTGCCCATCTCTCTGTCACTGGCGTTTGGGCCAGATTCCCTCATATAATGTTGCTGTGGGGGGTTCGCCACTCCTTCCGCACAGCAAGTCTGTTTTGCGTTCCCAGCATATGCCGGTACCCATTTATACTCCTGGGTGGAGAGAGGCAAGGGAGGTAAAGTGAATTGCCCAAGTGCACAACACATTGGCGACAGCGGGGCTCGAACCCACAACCTTATGCTTATGGGGCGCGCGCTGATCCACTGCACCACATGTGCTCTTATATCAATTTTTTTAAAATTGAGGGTGCTCTTCAAAAAAATTGCTGTTATTGCTTTAATGAGAAATTTACGTTTTAATTAGGGCCATTTTGTACATAAACCATTGGCAATTTATTTGGTGGTGTGCAACCTATAAATCACATAAAACACGACACTGACCAGAACATTCTTTCCTCGCTCTCTTATAGCCAAATTATTTAATTTATAAAGTTTTTATAAGAGCAAAAATATTAATAATAATAAAAACGAGAAATAATGAAAATAAATTAAGAAATAAAGAAATAAATTAAGAAATAAATATAAAAAGTTAAGAAGCGACAAATAAAAAAAAATATGAATTAACAAATATATATAAATAAAAAAAATGCTTGTCTTCTTTCTTTCGACCGACCCTATTTTTGCGGAACGGAAAAAGAGTACCGACCTTACTTTTCACAAGTCCAGAATTTTTTTCTTTCAGGATTTTCACAATGTAAATTTCACCAAAACAGCGTTTTCAAACAGTTTCACGCAAATTATTTTAACACAATAAAATTTTAAAAATCGTTCTTGTAAAAATCGTTTTTGTAAAAACCGTTCTTGCGACTGACTCCGAGAACAGACCGACCATATCGTGTTGGCGATACAAAAGTACATTTTTTTTTGTTTATAGGAGGGAAAAAATTTTGCTATCTATTTACAAATTAATAAAAATATGTGACTATATGGTTAGTGTGATGTTATTGTTTGTAAATCTTGCAGCGGTCTTTCACTAACCACCTTGTGGTAGAATTGAGGAACCAGCCTTAACAGTTTGTTGTGTAATATTAATGTTTTATGAAGTTCATCGTAAGAAAACAAATTTATCTAAAGTTTGCCGCGATTTTGTTGGGTATTTTTACTCGCGTCATTGTCATGTTAATTTCTTCGCGGGGGGCTTTGTCGCCATGTGTAGCTTTTTGACATTAGGCCAATCAGGTGAAGCGACTGGTAAGGTCATCGAGTTTTCCCCTTGGGTGCGTCGTCACAAAGCTATCTGTTTTGGTTGCGTGTGGATGTGAGGTTCGTTGTTCAAAATAAATATCTTCTCTACGTAAACTGAGCTGGGGATTATTTACCGCAAACAAGAAGAGATTCGCTTCTGATCCGGATAGCCCTCAAGCTTTTGCTATAATTATTATTGACAAGAGAAGGTTACGTTTTTCGGTTATTTCAGGCCGTTGGATTATATAACATTGGGTTTGTTGCTGAATTCGGAGGTTAGTGAAATTGACTTTTACGTAACGTTGATACATCGGAATGGAACAGCGTGATGGACGGGGGTTAGCGGTTGAAGTTAATCAATCCGATGGAAATCATCTGGTATTCCAGTGTCATTATCAGTACCAGTGGTTCAACAACAGCAAGGTCAGCAGTCGCTATAGCAGTTCAGCAGCAACCTGGAACTCAGTGCGTATGAAAAGGTAATATATTGATCAAGTCAATTAACGTCAATTTGCGACTCCCTGCATGGCGTTTAATATGAGCCCATCTCTGCGTGCAAAGTTTGTGAAAGGCGAATTTATTGATTTATCATTGTTGTTAGATCAGGAACAAAATACTAATGTACCAGTAGATGTTAATTGTGGATGGGCAGGGCACTTTTGTATGGAAAGCAAATAAGCTTAAAAGCAAATTTCATCCATTCATAGTTGGGCATCTGCCTTTTTTGATTTTTTTAAATCAGTTTATTTGCATGCCCATCACCGCCGTGTTCAAGAAATTATCAAATACATGCAAATAGTTCGTTCAGCTGCATCAAGATATATGGACTTGGGGTGGAAACTTATGTTCAACATAGGTTAAAGGGGGATGACCCGATTTAAAGATATGAATTCTTCTTACTGAATGATTGGCAGGGTCTTCAGTCCAAGGTAATGTATAATTTTAGTGACTGAGTCGCTTCTTAAAGCAATAAAAACATTTTCATGATATTTGAGCATTTTTCTCACAGTTGCATTGGTAAATGACTAGTACACTATACCTGGTGAATGGTTAAGCGATCCAAATATTTAGTGTTTGCAAAAGAAGGCATTTTGTCATAAAGAATAATTACTATCGGAGATCTCCTGATAATAATTAAACGGCTGCTGGAAACGTCCTTCCCAAGTGAAATAGCTGGGAAATGGCAACTATGTTGTGTATACGGATCATCTATAGTGTTTCGGTCGGTTCAGGCAGTCAAGTTAGAGGTATTTTCGTGATGGTGGCCCTATGATCATGGAAGGACATAATTTGCGTTTCCAGCTCCGCATAAAGGTGGTGTTTGCGAATCATCGTCTTTGGACCCCCCTGATGTATCCGGAAGTAGTATCGATTTTGATATCAGATGAAAGGAAAGGCCGTATTTTTAGACATTGTCCGTCCCTGAATTTGAGCCCTGAAATCCAGTTCCTTCCCAAGATATAAAACAAAAAAAACCCGCCGTTGTAGTGGTTAACCATCAATATAGACACAGTCAGATTGAAATAGGGTTTCAAGTGCATTATTGATTATCCATCAAACCGGAAGTTTGTTTCTCTTACGGTACTTGATGGGGTGTATGTTGCAAGTGCCAGGCTTTCCTATTAAGTATGGGGAAAACAATAGCCATTAAATCGGAAACACGCACCTTTCAACACAATCCCGAATCCCGTTATAGTTACAAAATCGCTCTTTTGTGACAAAATACGCATTTGTAGCATACCAGCGAGGTATAGTTACTAGACAATTACCAAAAAATGCAAATGGTGGGCGTTCCGACGGCGGCGGTGCCCCATTCTCTCGTTCATGGCGTTTGGGCCCAGATTCCCTCATATATGTTGCTGTGGGGGGTTTCGCCATCCTTCCCGCACAGCAAGTTGTTTTGCGTTCCAAGCATATGCCTGTACCCAATACTCCTGTGGTGGAGAGAGGGCAGGGAGGTAAAGTGAATTGCCACGGAGTCACAACACATTGCGACAGCGGGGCCGAACCCACAAACCTTATGCTATGGGGCGCGCGCTGATCCACTGCACCACATGTGCTCTTATATTCATTTTTTTAAAATTGAGGGTTGATAGTCAAAAATTGCATATGTTTATTGCTTTAAGGAGAAATTTACGTTTTAATTAGGGCCATTTGGGACATTAAAACCATTGGCAATTTATTGGTGGTGTGCAACTAAAATCACATTAAAACACGACACTGACCAGAACATCTTGTCCCTCGCTCTCTTATAGCCAAATTATTGAAAGTTATAAGTTTTTATAGAGCAAAAAATTTTACATGAAATAATAACAAACGAGAAATTATGAAAATAAATTAAGAATAAAGAAAATAAATTAAGAAATAAAAATAGTCAAAAAGTTAAGAAGCGACAAAATAAAAAAGAAGAATTAACAATATATATAAATAAAAAAATAATGCTGGTCTTCTTTGCTTCGCCGGACCTATTTTTGCGGAGGAATTCGGAAAAAGCAGAGTACCCGACCTACTTTCCCACAAGTCCAGGAATTTTTTTTCTTTAAGGATTTTCACAATGTAAAAATTTCACCAAAGCGCGTTTCAAAACAGTTTCACGCAATTTATTTTCACACAATTAACAATTTTTTTTAAAAACATCGTTCTTGTAAAAAGCTTTTGTCACAAAACCTTCTGCGACGGACTCCGGAGAACCAGACCGACCATATCGTGTTGCGATACAAAAAGACATTTTTTTTTTGTTTATAGGGGGAAAAAAAAAAATTTCGCTATCTATTTACAAAATGAATCAAAATATGTGACCTATATGGTTTAATGTGTGATGTTGATTGTGTGTAGCATCTTGCAACGGTCTTTCACTAACCACCTTGTGGTAGAATTGAGGAACCAGCCTTAACCAGTTTGTGTTTGTATATTAATGTTTTCAGACATTGAAGAAAACAAATTGATCTAAAGTTGCCCGCCGATTGTGGGGTATTTGTACTCGCGGTCATTGTATGTTAATTTCTTCGCGGGGGGCCTTTTCGCATGTGTACGCTTTTTGACATTAGGCCAATCAGGTGTGAAGCGAATGGTAAGGTCATCGAGTTTTCCCCTTGGGTGCGTCGTCACAAAGCTATCTGTTTTGGTTGCCGTGTGGATGTGAGGCTTCGTTGTTCAAAATAAATATCTCTCTTATCGTAAATGGAGCTGGGGATTATTTTACCGCTAAACAAGAAGAGATTCGCTTTTGATTCGGATAGTCCTCAAGCTTTTGCTATAATTATTATTGACAAGAGAACAAGAGAGGTTACGTTTTTCGGTGATTTCAGGCCGTTGGATGATTATAACAGGGTGTTGTTGGCTGAATTCGGAGGGTTGTGAAATTGATTGTACGTAACGTGTGTGATACATAGAATGGAAAACAGCGTGATGGACGGGGGTTAGCGGTCGACGTTAATCAATCCGATGACAATAATATGGGGATTCACAGAGTGTCCTTATCAGTACCAGGGTCAACAACAGCAAGGTCAGCAGTCTCTAGGCAGTTCAGACAACAACCTGGAAACTCAGTGCGTATGAAAAAGGTAATATAGTGATTAAGTCCAATTAACGTCAATTTGCGACTCCCTGCCATGGCGGTTAATATGAGCACATCTCTGCGTGCAAAGTTTGTGAAAGGCGAATTTATTGATTATCATTGTTGTCTAGATCAGGAACAAAAGACTACTTGTCCCAGTAGATGTTTATTGTGGATGGGCAGGGCAACTTTTAGGAAAGAATAACTTAAAAGCAAATTTCCTCCATTCAAGGTGGGGCATCTGCCTTTTTTGATTTTTTTTAACAGTTTTATTTGCATGCCAGCACCACACGTGTTCAAGAAATTATCAAATACATGCAAATTAGTTCGTTCAAGCTGCATCACGATATATGGGCTTGGGGTGGAAACTTATGTTCAAACTAGGTTAAACGGGGGATGGACCCTGAATTTAAAGATATGAAAGTTTTTCATTTAATAGATTGGCCTTCACTCCATAACCCAATCTCTGAAGTTTCGTTCCGTTATTTCAATCCGTCTTGAGGCGAGAGCTAAAACACGTGATTTTAAAGCCCAATAGAGACTGGGATAAATTTTTTTTTTTAATGATTGGTCGAAACCCAAAATGGGGTACATTTGCGCTCATAAACATCCTTTGGCTCTACGTTTTTCCAGGGTTGAAGGTTTAAATGTGAATTATAGTAGCTTTCTCCGATACCAAAATGTTGGACACTGCAGTAAAAATCTGGGCTTCTGTGGACGAGGCTTATTAGCGATCAGGCCATGCACCTTTAAGACATACAGAGGCGGTCTGCGGCGTCGGTAATGGATAGGGAGCTTTGGGCATCATTGGATGTTGTTTTCCTAATCAATGGTCAGGGTCTACTCATAATTCAATTTCAAACTCAAATTGTGATTTTCGTGGTGTTTTCAGGGGGGCGCAGACTTCAGCATTTTGATAAGGTTGGGGGCAGAGTTAACGCCAATAGCACCAAGGGTCACGGTGGACGAAGCTTTGCAAGAGCAAGGTTTTGTTCGCCTTCAATAGGGCGGGTGCTGTGGCTGCACAACAAAATTGCATAAAGAAAGCATAAATGTGCAAGATGCTTAGGGGAGGAGCATGGTGCAAGCAAATGCAAGCAATTAATTCAAATGCCATAACTGGGAATATGGAATCCCTGTCCAAAGGTTGGTTTTTCTGTTTGTTGCAAGTAGGCCTTCTCCCAAATCAATGTGGAAAATCTTGAAGTGGGAGATTGGCCAAGTTTCAGATAAAAATTGCTGCAAGGGATTTTGTTAGAAGGGTGAAGAAGTTGGGTTTCACCCTAAATAGGCATATTAGGGGCAAAGGGTTGAAAGGGAATTCAGTAAATTGTAATCCCACATTTCGGCTCGCTTTCTGTCAAAGACAAAGGCGCGGAAAAAATGCGGGGGAGGATTTGCAGTCCCTTTGATTCGAGACCACTTCCAAGGTTGATGTGTCACCATTAGGCCTGGTTATTCCGAATTCAAAACAAGGGAAAAGGCTTATTCAAGAACCTCTTTTCAGAGGGTCCTCTGTAAATTTTGGAATAGATAGGGATATGTGCGCAGCCAGATTAAAAATTTTGAGGTGGCTGTTAACATGTCGTGAGTGCAGGGAAGGTGCGCTTATGGCAAAAACCGATACTTTGATCGTCTTCGCGGTTATACCGGTTCACCCGGACGATTGTGGTTGTTGGGATTACACTGAATGGTAAATTTTATGTGGTCAAGGGCCGCTCAATGGGGAGAGTCGTGTTCAACAGGCTCCTTGAGGGATTATGTCCTTTTGTTTCCTTAAGTTGGGAAAAAAAAATTCGGGTTCTTGCCAGGCATTACAGATCTTTTCAAAGGGCGCGTTTGTATTAAGCTGGATGGTTGCCATTAGCCTCCAGATAAGTCAGTTGGCTTCCAGACATAGGAATGTACCGGTTCTGGCCTCCAGATCAATTTCGGTGTTTTTGAAACACGGTTTCAGTGCCACAGGAAAAATTTGACAAAGCAAGGCAAAAATTGTCAAGTGCACTAGAATCAAATGGGAATTGTCATTAAGAGATTTTGCAGTATCTTGTCGGTTTGTTTAGCTATTTGCAAAGGCCGTGTCGCAAGATGGGGCGGTAACGCCGCCTGCTCGATCTTACCTTGGTGACAAAGAAAGAAATTCGCGGGTTAGAATGTCCTGATAAAGGGAGCGAAAGCAGATCTTCGAATGTGGCTGTCTTCTTAGATTATTTTTCATGGCGTTTCAGTTATTCCTGTCCAAATATGGTTTGGTTAGGAAAGGATTTGTAGCAGTTATAATACTTGACGCATTAAGTGGGTGGGTTGGTGGTTTTTCGCTGGATGTGGTTCCAAAGGAAAATGGCAAAAATTTTGTGCCAAATGTCTATTGCATGGTTAGAATTTTTCCCATATTGGGGCAGTAGTATTGTGGGGGGAATGCTCTGTTGGTTAAGCGCCATATCATTATTTATTTTTTATTTTTAAATTCGACCTTTTACATCGGTGGAACACACGCTACAGGGGTGCATTCATAACAAAAGAACCAACAAACAGAAAACATCTACAGTACGACTGACAATTTTTGAAAGTTACATAAAGTATTACGTAAGCACCAATCACGTCTGAGATGTGATAACTTTTTGCAGGAATGAATCTCAAGAATGAAAAACTAATGTTTTGCGGTGCTCATCAAAGCGGACGGTGTTACCAAGAGTTAAATATCAGTTTTGATTCAAATCACTAGCAATAAACATTACCCAAAATATTGTTTGTAATAATTTGGTGCTTAGACGTGATTCAAGCTTTAAAATTTCTTCAGTTATGAATATCATTTAGGCAATTGGTTGAATGGAAAGAGGAAATGGAAATATCCTCAGTAACGTTGTTACACAGTGAGCAAGAACCATCATTAATGGCCATCGAGGGAGTTTCTACAATTCAGAGCTAGTGTGGTGGGATCGTTGCCTTAAATTGTTTTGGAACAATTTGGGTAACAGTTTCGCCTCATATGAATAATCATCGCATGACGCAGTTTCGTGTTCAAGCAGTATATTCTCCTTAGCGACTTGGTTTCCTTAGAGGGGGAGAATATGCCATGTGATCAGTCGAAAAGGGGGTGAATGCGTCCCACATTATTAGGTTCAGTGTTTCATTGTTCAATCCAGTTACAACGTCGCTTTGCATTAGGTTTCTAAAAAAAAACTGAGTCAAGTGGGGTATGTAGAAAAACTACTTTGCTCCAAAAAAATTGGGTGAATAAGGACGTGGAGATGTGTCCTATAAAGGCAGTGTGATGCGTGTTTGCACATTCGGTCAGGTCAGCTTTCAGGGCCCTCTGTTCATTCATTTTGGTGGGCAAGTTTTCACAAAGTATCGAGTTATAATTAGTTCTAAAAAATGTTTTTGCGTCCGCCAGTAGGTTTAACGGCTGAGGATTTCTCCCCTCATAGCTTCACGATTGGAGCTTGCAAACATCGGCATCAATGTTGGGAATTCACAGTGGAGGAAAAATAAAAAACCTTTGGGCCGGCTGGGAAATCGGATGCTGTTAGTGGGTACATTAGGCCATCTCATATGATTTCATTTATTTAAGTTAAAATGGCTGTTCTGTACGGACATCCTTCCTTCACTGGAGGGGGACTTACACCTGGAGTTTATGCGATTTTAGGCCTGGCGTGAATTTAGGTTATGCAGGGCATATTTTGGCATCAACCGTAGGTTTGATCTTGTTATCTAAAGGGCTTAGGCTAACAGTCATTAAAAACAGGAGTATCACCGGAGGTGACGGAGTATGGCCAGTTTCCGATGCGTCATCGTGAACTTTTAGCAAAAATTTTGTTGCCTTGGTGGAGGGTACCAGGTGCACTGGTAAATTAATACATTGCTATGCCTTTGCTTTGCTCTTACTTGTTTGCATGTACCCTGCTTCCTGCTTTGCCTTGGTTATTTTGCAGGGCGTTTATACTTACACTGAAAATTGTGCGACTCATAGTAAAGCATGTAGGAGAATCCAATACCGGAACTAAACTAGCTGTGGGGGGCGGAGTTGGGTGGGATGGACTGCGTGGGGCTCGTATTCCCAAATGGCTATCCAGGGCGTCCAGGCAGCTCGTCGTCTGGGTCATCCTACTACCCATTGTGATTGCTTTGGGTTCTAATTGAAGAAAGCAGTGTATTGAGGAATTTCTTCCTCCCACACGACTGAATTTGGTCTAATTGTCTTACCTGGGAAGAGGTACACGAAAAGAGCTTAACCCATGATGCAGGGAAAAGATGCACCATAGGTCTAATTAAAGCCAAAGAGAAGTTGGCCTTTCCATGTCCAATAACTCAAATATCAATAAGTCAAACTTTCTTCCACCCTCAGCCGATGGTATTTTATGAATAATGTTCACTCAATGATCATGGGTCAAGACTTTAGTCAAACAGCATCTTGTCTAGCTCACTTGGTTCTTTAACGGCAATCCCAGGTGGTGTCTCTGTTCCTACCAAGACAGGTGCTAGTCGTTTAAGTGGGAAATTGCCTTGGTGTTCCAAACTTTGGCCTCGGCTGGTGAGGCAGCTTAATTTAGCGTTTATTTTGTTTTTTCCGTTCATGCCCTCTCGTCTGCGGCCGGTTTTGCTTTAAAAAAAGTGGGAGGTTTGGGGCAAAAATTTTGGTTTTCAAATATTGGTTTGGCAATGTTCACATTAAATTATTCCTTTCTGCTTGGTATTATATGTCAAATGAATTGAAGTTGGACAGACAGATGCGTTAGACTGTTTAGTAATATAGTTAATATTTCAATTGATTGAATTTGACAGAAAAGGCTGACAAGAAAGGGATAATTATCGGGCCATTCTGTGCTAACATCTAGTTGTATTATTATATAATATATTAAGGATTTGTTAATAGTGGTTTGAAGTTTACGATGCATGCAGGCATCCAATTATATTAGTGGCTGATTTACATAGTTATAACATTCAAGAAGTCCTGGAACAGATGGAGATCTGACTCGGATCCCATGGAATATGGAATAT
Organism: Ophioderma brevispina; assembly: GCA_023653785.1. NCBI lineage: Eukaryota > Metazoa > Echinodermata > Ophiuroidea > Amphilepidida > Ophiodermatidae > Ophioderma > Ophioderma brevispina. The sequence goes on from JAMKCH010003700.1 coordinate 81,346, forward strand.
CATCACTCATAACCTTCCAACAAAATGGCGAACCTCCCAAGCACGGGAAAGAGGCACAAAATAAAATACATACCCCCCCCCACAAAAAATGTAAGGGCCATTAAAAACATAATAAAAAGACATAATAAAAAAAAAATGAATTTAAACAAATCGGACCATTGGGAGATTTCTTAATCAAATTCTTTAAGGATGCAGTTTTGACGTGACGCAGAAGGTTGGTTGGTTGGTTGTTAGGTTGAATTGCGCTTTCAGCAACAATGACTATGTGCGCCAATTACAATACTGTCTATTATAGTACATAACGTAATTCTATTCACGCCACAGTGGGAGACAGGTGTTACTACATGACCGTTGCAACCCCGCACCTCAAACAATAAGAAACAGTGTATTTACGGAGCCACCAGCCTGTTCACCAAGAGTTCTTCAAGCTATTCACGTCCAAGCACTATAGTCGCTGGAATTCCAAGCGTCGGTAGTGCTGGTATTGAAGAACATATCTGGTCAATCTAGGCTTCAAGGCCATTACCATATGTCCCCGTTAGTTCACCAGGCTGTCTCTGGCCTCGCATCCAAAGCTCGGTCGCTGGGAACTCCTAGACCGTCCCCGGCCTCGCATCCAAGCTCAAGTCGTCGCTGGTGAATCCGAGCTGTAAACGCGTGCTGGGACCACACTGGTACTCCATTCCGAGCATTAAACCGTGCTGAGACGACACTGGTAAGCCTGGGCTATCCGTCTGGTACCACGTGAGGTGGGGGTTTTGGGATGCCAGCAACACATCCTGTACCGGTTGTGGCAGGAGAATATAGTCCTCCGGGCTCACAGTCCGGGAACAAATGGTGAACAAGTAGGGCAAATCGGGATTTTTTTTTTTTCCCCAGTTGACTCTTCAGCAACATTAGTTTCACGCTTTATTCCGTGTCGTCTATGGAGCCCGTACTATGATAACGGCCGGACAGGATTACTTCCACGGTTCTACGGGCCTTACACACAGAGAAATAATTACAAAGCCTGTGTAAAAAATTCGCATTGTTTATTTGTAAAAACAGAACACCATAATGTTTATGTAACCATAGGTAAAACTTGTAATGTAAAAATACACTTAATTATGTAAAAGTGCAATAAAATATATGTATTATACGGTGTGTAACATTTACCAAATTCATTATTGTAAAACTTAAAAACACATAATTTATTAATAATTTTATTGTCAGAATGATGTAATTTCCACTGTATTTATTGTAAAATTTTGAACTCAATTATGTAATCTTTACATATAAATTATGTAAATATTGACACAATCTGTAAAATGCTACATGTAAATTATGAAACATGTGAACACATTTATGTAAAATTTTACATAATATAGAGGTAAATTAGGGAAACTAATTCAACAAAAATAGTCACACAGACACTTCAGTATATGACAAGAATTCAACAAGTTTATTCAGCTCAAAAAAACAACACAGTATATAAGTGACGACATGTGGGGCACCTGCCCCGGGAGTGAGGGTGGTATTACAAATGACGCTGTATGCCTGTATAATACAGTGGTAAACACTGTTGGTATAGTATGAGCCCAAATTCATATGCAAAATGGGCTTACTATAATCGCACGTACTTTATGTTATACATCGTACTGACCCTGTGTGTTCAACTTGACTGAGTTAAAGCTTACTTTTCGTTATGACCCATCATCCTGAGAATTATAAACAGCTCATATTCCCTGGTCTAAAATCATGATTATATTGTACACAACCGCATCGATACAGATAGAACAATACGTCAATATAACTCCCCCACCCCCACGACTCCATGAGGCTACGCCACTCTCCAAGATCCTCCATTTTCAATTGTTTCGAGCTCGCTCGTGTCGTGACATGACTTCACATAATTTTATGTAAACTTCGCTAACTTTTACCGCGCATTTACATAATTGGTTTACAAACCACATATGTAAATGAGTTTGTTTACACTATTTTATGTCTTTTTGTTTTCTTTTTACAAAACGATGTGTAAATTTTACATAAAATAAGTAAAATAATATAATGCATATCAAATATGTAGTTATAACTTTCACATAATGTTATGTACCGGTATATTTACCAGCTTTTGCATAAAATATGTAATTTTCTACATAATGCCGGTTTACATATATATTTTTACATCGTGTTTTCTGTGTGTGCCAGACCACGTGACGCAGAAACACATACACATCGCTTGTGTTAAATCCACTCTTATTCTGTAGTGGTTTGGTTCACAGCTAAAGACATATTTCTTCATAGAAAGCCCGTCCAATTTGTAGTTTATACGTAGGAGTAATCCTACCGAGATCCCTGAGATGTTTCCTAATTAAAACTGCTTCAAAATAAGGTTTAACATTCATTAAAGAGACATGTGGAGATTTCCAGAATGAAGCGCCCCCATTTTTTTCTAACCCGGGTTTTTTGCATATTTGGAATGCTTTCCAATGTATTAGATCACACTGAAGTGAATAAGCCGAATACGCCGTCTTTATGTAATAATATGATTTAGTACTTTCTGTCGTGCACGACAGAAAGTCAAAGCACGGTGTTCTATGTGGACAATTACTATAGTCAGGCAAGTTCAAAATAAGGTTTCCCGTTTTCTTTTGTACTTGTTTGTCCAATAAACCTTCGGAACGTTCTTGTTAGGTGGTCTACAATCGATCCTGTGCAATCTGAGAGAAATTCGTATCCTAAAAAAAATCTCCTCCTGTCATTTTAATGATATTTTTGTAGGTAAAATAACTTCTGATATTCGGTTAGCATGCACGTCGCAATCAGCCCATCGATTCACTGTATTGACACTGTGATTGATATGTAAATTAGAATGCATTAATTAGCAGTAACAACAGCGCACAGTCTTTTGTGTCGTGGTTTCAGCGATACCATGTATTCAAAGTAATGCTTTATTTTTGCAAATACAGAGCATGTTCTTTGAAACAAAAGAGTAGTCACTTTTTTTTAAACAATTTCATTTGGAATCTGTGTCGTTGCTGTTCTCTCTACCTCGTCTTATCCAGAGGGGGGGGGGGGGGGGGGGGGTTGTCACCCCCTAGTGAGCTTCGCTCGGTGCCTAAAATGCAAACGTTCGCAAAAAGCCTCTAGGGTAATCTTCTCCTCCACCCTCCTCCTTCCGGTCATTTTAGCAACAAAATGTGAAGGGAGCACCCTCACCGGGTTATGGTATGCCGTCAAAGTCGAAAGGGTGGGGGGTGGTTGTTGCCACCCAAGGATATTTTATGGTGCATTTTTTTGAAAATATTATGCACAGTATTGCCCTACAACTTATATTTATGTAAACTAGCCAATTGCCTTCATTTAGAGCTTAAAACGCATGAACTCCGATATCCGACGTTTTTTGTGCAAATTGGATTTCGCCTTTTTTCTGTGGAAAATGTAACCAATTTTGCCGACTCGCTGACTTGATGACATCATTGTGGACGTCATGCTATGTATGTTGGTACTTATTTGGATCAATGGAAAGAGGAGACCATAGCTCTCAATGGTACAAATCATAAGCATACGGTGCTTTATAACGAATTCTCAGAGTGGGTTGTAACCCCCCCCCCCCTTGGTAACCGTGTTACAAAAAAGGCTTTGGTAATGACGAGGGTTAATAATAAATGCAACGCGGTTTTTCAAAAGAGGAAAAAATTGTACATTTTGGACGCCGAATTACTCAAGACCAAAACCTACTCCTCCCATGTTTGGCGCTCTCTTGAAATATTGTTATATAGGTAAGATGTCCTTAAGATGGTGCGTACGGCTGGAAACACTCCAGGGCTATTTTACCGTATACGGTTACCGAACCCTTCTAAAGTGTGTACCACTTTTTTATATCACTATCAGAATTAAGGCCGATCTTTCTCATCAACGTCCTCAAATTTCAGCATCCAAAATCTTTTTTGCAATGAGACAGACAAAACCCCGGCCGTCAAACACTTTAAGTTGTTAAAGTGTTGGGATTCCACGGGACCCCCAAATTTCGTTTCGGGTCGCCATGTTTTAAAGCCAAATATTTCTTGTACAAATTTTCTGTAATTGCCTAAATCTCAGTTGCGGCATATTTTGGTGGGAAAAAATGAAATCGGCCATAACTCGATAAAACAAATAAGCATATCTACGGCGCTATTGAAAACTTGTTGTGCCCTTACATCGTAGGCCCTATTAGAGTATTTTTTTAAAATTTTTATTTCAGCAATGTAAATGTACATGTATTTATGTCCTCCTATTATGAGCCAAATTTTATGGAAAAGTCCTTCGGGAAAGGGGTTCACATGAGCCTCCCTTTTATACACTAACCGAAGGGGAGAAGACCTTATACAAATTAAGTGTTAATAGTGACTATCACTATTAGCAAGGTAGTAAATAATAATAATAATAATATATAGCGCTTAATCCCCATAAACAGGCTCAAAAAGCGCGGTTGACAAATATTATTACGCCGCCTTCAAGAAAATTGTCACAATCATTTCGCTTCATTTAGGTGGCTGCTCAAAGACATGCCTTACAATAGCACAAGCCTCTCAGCAGTTAGATTGTAATATTCCCCATGCACCTCCCCAGATTTTGTTTGGGTAGACGAGGTAATTGAGATTAGGGACGAAATCAATACTAAACTGGCGGGCGTTTTCCGGTTCTGCCCGGTTCCGCGCGGTTCAATTAATTCATTGAGTTTGCTGAATTACTTAATTGGCTTAAACGATGCAGAAAATTGAGCAGATTAAATGAACCGCCCGCCGGTTGAGTATTGATTTGGTCCCTTAAGTATCTTGCCAAGGGACACACAGTGAACTCACGAACTCGAACTCACGATTTTAACGGTCTACTGACCACGAGTTCTGCGCTTTTCCACTAGGCATAGCACTATACCATCAAAGCCGCAAGTGTGTTCTCATATCAAGTAGAGAATATGATACGCTTAAATCGGAACAAACACCTTTTAGTGGGGGACTGTAGTGAACAGATCTTATGTGAGTGTGCAAATCCGGATAAAATTGTGAATTTTGGTGCACAGGTACTTTATACATTGATAATCAAAAAAATTGATGGAAGCACTTGCCACACCCCTTTCATGACCCCCAGCTTGGATTTCAAGGTCACACAGGGGTAAAATTTTTATAATGTTCCGATTGTATTGAAAAGCACACCATGATGTCTGTTTGGTTACAAGGATTCCAAAAAGGTATAGTTTATACTAACTGTGACTTATAGTTAAGGAATTATGGGGTAAAACTGTAAAAATGGTAAAAAAGTCAATTTTGCTTTGTACAGGGGTCAAAAATTAAAAGTTGCTCCAATTTTTGTAAAATGTGGTTCAAATTGTTGGTTTAGCTAATAGAATGAATATAGGAATAGTTTTGACTATCTTACGTGTCTGGTTATTAACCAAAATGGCGAACCAAGTCAAGAGCTATTGGCAGATATTGGATTCTATTGACCTGTGACCTATTTTGTTGGATAACATGAAAACTAAGCATAGCAGATAAAGCAAACTATTCCTTATTTCAATCCTTTAAGCTAGGGAAACAAATTGCACCACATATTAACGGAATCAAAGCAACTTTTAGCTTTTGACCCATGTACACACTAAAATGGACCTTTTCACCATTTCTACAGTTTTTACCCCATAACTCCGGAACTATAAGCCATAGATAGTGTAAACTATACCTTTTTGGAATCCTTGTGACCAGACGACATCATGATGTGCTTTTTAACACATTCAGAACCTTTTAAATTTTTGACCCCTGTTTAACCTTCAAACCCAAGCTTGGGGCCATTAAGGGGGGTTGGCAAGTGCTTCCATCAATTTTATGGATTATCAATGCCTAATTGTGTGCAAAAAATAACAATTTTATCCGGAAGCGCACACTCTTACACTACAGTCCCCTGCTATTTCTACTGCTTAAAGTGATAACTCACATATTCCATAATAGTCGAACGTCCCTATGGCTTCGTTAGGGTCTGCTGAAGTTGTCAAAAATATGTTGATGTTGGCATCGGCCGATGTCGCTTCGGGTCCTTGTTCTGGAGTAACACTAATTTCAACTTTGTCATCGGTGGACCAAGGTCCAACATAACCGGCCACCGCTGTTGAAATAATGTCTATTGCATAGCCATGGGAAGAAGGAGACGGCGTTCCCCCGTCAAAGGGTGTGTCCATGTACACACATGCTATTCAAAAACAAAAGGAAAATATAAACTAATTTTTAAATTTGAAGTTTGCAAAAGTATGCGTTGTCCACACTCAACGAATATTAATTTTGGGGATTATTTTGGATGATAATAATGGATATAAGATAAACGTTATTTAGGAAATCTCCCTGAAAATGAAGTACTTTTATTGGAATTCATTGAAATGTAAAGAGATGTACCATATAGGAGGAGGAGATATCCAATATCAACTTTACCCACTTAAGCCGTAAGGCCTGGAACACCATCCACAAACTCACCGGGCGTAGCCCTCCAGCTAAGCAGTGTCATGACTCTACAAATTCCATCGCTTCAGTACTTAGCAGGGGACTGTAGTGTAAGAGTGTGCGCTTCCGGATAAAATTGTTATTTTTTGCACACAAGTACTTTAGGCATTGATAATCCATAAAATTGATGGAAGCACTTGCCAACCCCCTTAATGGCCCCCAGCTTGGGTTTGAAGGTTATACAGGGGTCAACAATTTAAAAGGTTCTGAATGTGTTAAAAAGCACATCATGATGTCCGTCTGGTCACAAGGATTCCAAAAAGGTATAGTTTACACTATCTATAGCTTATAGTTCCGGAGTTATGGGGTAAAAACTGTAAAAATGGTGAAAAAGTCTATTTTAGCGTGTACATGGGTCAAAAGCTAAAAGTTGCTTTGATTCCGTTAATATGTGGTGCAATTCGTTTCCCTAGCTTAAAGGATTGAAATAAGGAATAGTTTGCTTTCTCTGCTATGCTTAGTTTTCATGTTATCCAACAAAATAGGTCACAGGTCAATAGAATCAAATATCTGCCAATAGCTCTTGACTTTATTCGCCATTTTGGTTAATAACCAGACACGTAAGATAGTCAAACCTATTCCTATATTTCATTCTATTAGCTAAACCAACAATTTGAACCACATTTTACAAAAATTGGAGCAACTTTTAATTTTTGACCCCTGTAAAAAGCAAAATGGACTTTTTTACCATTTTTACAGTTTTTACCCCATAATTCCTTAACTATAAGTCACAGGTAGTATAAACTATACCTTTTTGGAATCCTTGTAACCAAACAGACATCATATGTGCTTTTCAATACAATCGGAACATTTTAAAAATGTTACCCCTGTGTGACCTTGAAATCCAAGCTGGGGGTCATGAAAGGGGTGTGGCAAGTGCTTCCATCAATTTTTTTGATTATCAATGTATAAAGTACCTGTGCACCAAAATTCACAATTTTATCCGGATTTGCACACTCACATAAGATCTGTTCACTACAGTCCCCCACTAACTTGTCAACAATGGAAAGTGACAGGCGAAAGCCCTTGCTCGTGTATGGTTGGCCAACAACACCATTGGTGTTCGAGTACGTGTAAGGAATTAATCTCATTGTTACGTGTGCTGCGCTTTATTCCGTATATGGTTCCCAATTTTTTTTTACAATTTTGCTACGCAATTGAGTTGGATGTAATAATAATAATAATATATAATAATAATAATAATCGTCGTCGTCGTCGTAATCATCATCATCATCGTCATCAGCGTCGTTAATCTCCGTAAACAGTCTCAAAGCGTTGTTGCCAATTATTATACACCGCCTTCAAGAAATGGTCCCAATCATTTCGTTTCATCTATCTACACACACTGGCCAAAAGTATTGCAACATGCAGAAAACGAAATTCATAATCACATATTGATTTCAAATTATACCATGGTTTCTTGACCACACGTTACGTATTGAATGCCAAAGTTGTGTTTTTCATACAGATGTTATTCCCCAGAATCCAAGAGGGTGAAAAATGTTTGATTTGATTGTTATGTTTCCTAAATATGGCGGATTAAAGGAACTGCAAACGATAACTTGCCAATTGCACTCCAGAAGGAATACAGACACAGAAACAAAAGAAATGGCTTTAAAATAGCCGCTTAATGAATTGCACAGGCTCGTTAAAGCAATAATGGCACATTTTTTGAAGAGCGCCCCCAATTTTCAAAAGTTGATATCTTGGCACAGTTACGTTGGTAATTGTCTAGGAAACTTACCTGCGAACGAGAATGCTAAGAAATGCGTATTTATCATAAAATAAGCGATTTTGTAATTAGAATTGGGATCCCAGATTGGACTTAACGGCAGAGCTGGAAATGCTACGTTTATGTCCGTCCATGATGAAATAGTGCCACCTCCAGAAGATAACCTCTAACTTGACTTTCCTGAACAAATAAACAATTAATGGATGAGCGTGGACACGAACATGGCGTAATTTTACGGCTATATCACATTGAAAGGCCGTTTCCAGCAGCCGTTGAATTATAATCGGGATCCCCGATAATTATTGTAATTACAAAATTCCTTCGTTTGTGACACACAGACATTTTCGAGCTTAAGCATTCACAGGTATAGTTTATTAGCCAGTTACCAATGCAACCGTGTAAAAATCTCTATTTTTTTGAAAAATTGGGGGCGCTCTTCAAAAATGTGCTAATATTGCTTTAAGGTTTACTTAATATTTTACGTGAGGAGATCAGAGTGGTTGTGTGGATCGGAAATGGGATAAAGTCAATGGAAGACAGTGGCCTTATAAAGATTCTGAAAATTCGGATACATCCGAAATGCAATTCCAATGATAAATCACGTGATTTATGTAAATCATGTCTAACTACGCATTCATATTGTATGACAAAACAGCACAATGTCAACGGTACGATTAAAAAGTTGTTATCAAGTTATCACGTGACCTATTTCTTGTCAGGATATTTCCTGAGTCCAACGGCAAAAAAAAACGTGGTCCTATCTTCTATTGACGTTATCTCATTTCCGGTCCATACAACCACTCTGGTTTTCGCCTTGAACATTTAGAGTAGACCATAACAAAACCGTACAATTCATTTAGCGGCCATTTTGCAGCCATTTTGACGTTTCTGTGCCTGTATTCCTTCTGGAATACAATCGGCAAGTTATCATTAGCGAGCTTCTTTAACACACCATATTTAGGGAACATGACAATCAAATCAAATGTTTTTCGCACTATTTGATTCTGGGCAACATCATCTGTTTGAAAATCATAACTTTGACAATAATTACGTAATGTATAGTCAAGAACTTCTGGTACAATTATAAAATCAATTTTTGAATATAAATTGTTTTTCTTCATGTTTCAATACTTCTGGCCAGTGTGTGTAGGTAGCTACTCAAGGACATGCCTTACAATTGAACATGCCTTACAAGCGAACATGCCTTACAAGCGAACATGCCTTACAAGCGGACATGCCTATCGGCACTTACATCGTAATATTCCATATAACAGCTTTCGCTTGGGTCGACGAGGAAATTGAGATTAAGCATTTTGCCCAGGGACACAAATACGTTGACCACAGCCCCAATTAAAACGGAATGCATTATGCCAGGTTAATATAATTTACGCTTCAGCATATTATAAATACATTTTTGTTTCAAATGAATGTCTTTCAGTCTGAAAAATGACACTATATTATTGATAACAAAGTAAAACGTTTATAATATCTTCCGTATGATTGCAGCCATTTTGATCGGTCCACGAGAAAAATGGAAATCATGATGCTGTATTGTACATAGTGTGTCTTGAAATAAGTAGCCAGTGAATGACATAACCAAACCTTTTCAGCTATATTCTCCCGTATATTCTGTTGAAGAACCCGCCCCTGTTTTTAATCGATTGTTACTGCTTTTCTACTGGACACACTATATAATCCGATTTTCTGACCAGGAGTACCCTAGACATTCCTTAGACACCTGCTTTTATCTATTGGCTTCTCAAGTCATCCAACGTCACCAATGTCGAGCAACATCACCAATGCCGAACATGGCGACCTCCATGGGAAACATTAGTTAATTCTGCTAATAAGGCAATCTATATTGCAGTAGATATTATTTCTTTCAGACCGCAAAAATATCTTTTAAAACATACTTAAATTAAAAATTAGCCTGTTAGTACACTTTAAGCATTTTAGGCGACTATCTTTAGTTCTAGATGACTATTTTAATTACTACACAAAGTATTATATCTCTGAAATCTCTGAGTCAGGCTTTAATATTTTCTCCATTTGAGCAAATATTGGACAATTAATACATTTGTACGTCTGTTTTACTTCACCAAACCAAAATTGGTTACGCTAGCCTTCAGAAAATGTAAAATATGACTGATTGTACAAGACGTCATGAAGCGCTTTCAGTACCGAACACTAGTATTCTCTGCATTGTCTGCACGGTATATAGCACACGCTGTAAAGTGGGTGTATATCACACGTGCGTGTTGACCTAATATTGTTTTTTTTTTAGAAATTGATTTTAAAAACACAAGAGCTATTTCCTTGCTTGATTATTTCCGAATCGTCGTTAAGGAGTTTGGAACTATATTTCAGAAAATCATGGATTTTAGCGTCTTGAGGATCCACGGGCTTATATCGGGTAAGATGTTGCGTCAGAATTATTGAACTCTAATGTGGACAATATAGTTAATGTCAATAATTCAGGCTTTGATGTTGTGATTTTCATCAGAACATGTTCCGTGCATATTTAAAGAACAAACAAACAGGCAAATTTCTAACGCCATTTATATTGTGTCAGGCAGCGGAAATCGGCGGATTACACTAAACTAATAGTTTTTGTGATACGTATAGCTACATTTGGTGTGAACAAACCTCAAAAATGGTGCCGTCGTTTCTCCAAAGATGCAGTATTTAACTTGGCGAGAAATGTGAGACTCGAGCTCCGGAAAATAACTTGTAAATGCCGAATGAACAAGCGTCAAAGGAACAGTTGTCGTTGTTGGTGAACTGTTAGTCTGTTGATGATCACCAAACCACTGCACTGTTAGGTTTGCTCCAAATCAACCAGCCTTGTGGAATAATGTGATTGACTTTTTCACGGGTTAAAACTACATCTAGCAGCTATTCAAGTTTATTGAGTCAGTATATGGTTTATTGGTATCATCAACAATTCAATGCGATAATAATACCGTCACATGCTAGACAACTGAGGCCAAAGGTATAGACCACTTCATCTTTATGTGCAATCGGTCTAGTCATTATACCTTGAATTTAACTCATAACGTTGGTTATAATTATGCTTCGTCCCTATAGCATTCTCATTTAATGGGTTAGCGGCTTTGTGGCTAAAGAAGTGGCTCAGCGTTGTTGTCATGTTAATT
>JAMKCH010003701.1:0-81704 GCA_023653785.1 Ophioderma brevispina
GAGGCCTATAAAGAATTCCTCATCTATCCCCATCCAACAATGACCAACATCACATTCGACCCAGTGATTTTAAACAGCAATCCAGAAATGCCCATCCTAATCTCAACAGGATCTCCGTCACAAGGAACCGCTAAGTTTGCTCTCTAAACTAACCCATAGGCCTATAGGCCTAGGCCTATCATATCATGAATGGAATCTGCTCCCAGCTGACATGAAGACTCACTGTCTTTGGATCATTTAAAAAAAAACCACTTTTACGACATCGGACCCTAGAGAGACTGACTAAAGCGCTCATTTTAAAATAATAGGCTGCCAGCCGCATGTACGACGTAGGCCTACTGTACGTTTACAAAGCTTACCTCCAGGCTTTTTCATACGTAGCCATATATAAACTTTTGAAGGTTCTGAGGTATTTTTATTTTCGCAATTCTTCGTGTGTGTGTTTTACCCTCACCTCAATGTGGAATGTATGAATAATTAGTGTGTTCATTGATAGTTGATTTTTACAATCTGTTTGCATTTCAATATTGACCCTATGACATGATGACCCACCTCTTGAGCATGAAAACCCACATGACAAGACCCGCCTCTTTTTGCTGCGGGCAAGCCAAAACAGTGTACCATCTGGAATGAATGTCCATATTTTAGCACAAAAACGCATTGGTATAACTGTGTGATGCATAATTCTGATTTGTTTATCCTAGGGCAAATTGATATTAGTTTGTTGGGGGGTAGAATTTTTCCCTGCCCCACATGGCGCCCTGGGATAACTTGCAGTGCACTTTTTGTCCTGATCCGATACCCCTCTGGGGTACAGCCAGAAAACCTGGTGCTTGCTCGTTCAAGAGGATCCAATACAATGCGGAGGCGCTCTTCTCGAAAGTGGTTGTTTACATTTATTTATGTGGTAACCTGTTATATTTCGTTTTTTGCCACAATATTTTGGCATTTTTGCTGATTGAGTAAACTGCCATTTCTGACCACGTAAAATGTTAGTGGGTAAATCCCTTCTTTAACTATTCTTGGCGCTTATCACCCGGGTTATCACCCCATTTTTGCGTCAGCAAAACCCTGCCGAATTCGCACTCCCATCTGACACCACCCTTCTTCGTGTAAATATAAAGCAATATTAGCACATTTTTTTTGAAGATCCCCCCCCAATTTTTTCAAAATTTGGAATTTTTACACGATGCATTGGGTAACTGGCTAGTAAACTATACCTGTGAATGGTTAATCTCGAAAATGTCTATGTGTCCCAAACACAGGGGAATTTTGGTACTAGAATAATTATATCGGGGATCCCCGATAATCATACAACTGCTGCTGAAAACGGCCTTCTAATATGAATGCCGGGAAAAAAAAAAAAAAAAAAGGGGTGAAATAGCGCCATGTACGTGGCTACGCTTTCATCCTTAGTTGTTTTAATAGTTCAGGCAAGCCAATTTAGAGGTTATTTTCTCTCGAGGTGGCACTATTTCGTCATGGACGGACATTAAACGTTAGCATTTCCAGCTCTGCCGTTAAAGCCGACTCAGAGATTTCCCAGTGATGGCGCCTCAATTTTTCAAACAATTGTGTTTTTTGCATGTACATAAGCTTGTCCATATACTAATCCCTGTGTGAAATAGCTAAGCTCAAATACGAAGTCCTTCATATAGAAACTCACAAGTTTGTTTAAAATTCCGGATCCGGAAATTTTGTTATACACAGTATCCTATGGCAATGTATTACACATAAACTTTACTGCATCAAAACGAAAACTCCGATTCATTCAAACTTTTGGGGAATTGAGCAATCTATGTGACTTATCTTTAGTCTGTGATTGACTATTTTTAATTAATATATTTAAAAAATTATATTCAAAATCTCTGAGTGCAGACTTTAAGAAGTCCAATCTGGGATCCCAATCTTCTAATTAAACAATCGCTTATTTTGTGATAAATACACCAACGCATTTTTTAGCATTCTCGTTTCGGCAGGATAATAGTTTTGCTAGAAATGTTAACCAACGTAACTGTGCAATAATATCCAAATTTGTTTTTGAAAATTGAGGCGCTCTTCAAAAAATGTGCTAATATTGCTTTAAGGCTTTTCACACTGCGGGTGATCGAATCGACTTTTTGCCGATCGATCGCCGTCGTGTAGATTTCAAACTCAGCTACCAATTCATTATAAAATACGTCGCAAACTCTGACACACTTTGCTTTTGCGCTTCCTCAAATAACAGCACACACATCTTCCACTAATAGCAAGTTACGAGCGTAAGATTCGTTCGCCATATTGAATTTCCTTACCAGGTCCCGTTTCAATGACGAGTGGAAAACTCACAATTTCCTGTGCGGAAGCAACCAAGGTGACAAATCATCACTTAAAAGATTGCCATAGACCTCGCATTAAAAAAGTCAACTACAACACGCATAAATGCCTCAAAAAGAGGTATTTTTGTGAGAGCATCAGCTCATTAAATGCTTCCTTTGGAAAACTTTAACATCGTAAGTAAGGCGCTATTACCATGCGCGTCTAGTAGTATTCAGAAAACGGCTGCACTAGTCTACAAAAACGGTGATCGATCGCAAAAGTCGATCGATCACCGGCCTCAGTGGGATGTGTGAAAGCATTACTGTTGCCGGACTTTGCCCCAAGTGTTGCACCATGTGGTGCGTGCATGCCGAGAATTCGGTCCTTTAAAAAGGCTGTGATGCGGAGATGTTTAGTTCACAATGCAACCCTAAACTAGTTTTGCATTTAATTGTCCTCATAATACAATTTAAAATCACGACAGTGATTTGCTAGTGTTATTAAAACAAAAAAATATAAATTGAGTTTTAGATAGCGCCAAAATCAGGCACCCGCGGAGTGTGGCGTCCTTACCTCATACACGGTGAAAATTGGCAGCAAACGACAAGAATAGTTTAAGACCAGACGGCAGCATTTCGAAAGTTCAATCAGTGTTCACTTTGCGATATTTCATGAAAGTTTGTTAGTATTATCATTAAACACTGCTTATATGTAGTGTAAACATTATTCTAACAGAGAGACTTGCCACATGGCGATCCGAAGCGTTTTTAGATTTTACAAAATCGGAGGGTTGAAAGTGACGCGATTCTGTGTCGAAGACGATGGGCGAAAAAAGTACTAGAGTTGCATTGAATCGCCAGTTTATTTCTCGAAATGTGTGGAAAATTACGTCTGAGACGAATGGTATTTCGAGGTATTCCAATAGAGGTAACCTTATTCTACCATTATATGTTCATGATCTGCTTCAAAGCATTCTCCCTGGTCATCACAACGTTTTTTGGGTGTCTTCCATTTCGAGTGCTCTACGGTGGTTTAAATAAAATGGACGTCGGGTGCTTACCTCGTGTGAAATTATGGGCAAACCGGATGATGTTACACGGACCGACCGCAGCGCCCGGTTGGGCGGAACGTGAAAGTTTTGGTGCATGAACCACATGCTTGGCAACAAGTGATACGAGTCGATTGAAAACAAAATTATGACGTCATCTGAATATTGAGGCATATATTAGCGATCATTCACAGATATTTAGGCGACAACTGATTTTTCTAAAGCGAAAGAAAATGTTTTTTTAAGGGTAGTGTTAACCCTAGTGCTTTTGTTTTTACTCGAATTTTCTGAATTTGCACCCATTTTTAAAACATCAAACTGTGTTCTATCGTTACCAACAAAGGTTAATTATCCAATGCAGACAATCTGAGTTGTATTTTTTTACCGATTTTTTTTAAAAGCAGCTATTTGACCATTTAAAGTCACAAAAAAAACAATGGTCTTAACGGCGGGGAAGGGGAGGGAATTTAAGACATTACACGCTATCAGGCGCAAGGCGCAGTATCGCGTCGCCCGGTGAATTTTTACTGCGTAATGAAGCAGTGCGCGTGTTTTATTGTACGTTTGCGCGAACGGATTTTGGAAAAACAAAAAATCAATATTGAAAATTTAAACAAAGCGCTAATTTAGACAGACGCAATTTCAATTCTTCTGATTTCTGGAACGTTAGAGAGAAAAGATGGTTTGATTCAGTAGTGATAAAGATCGTTATTTTCATTTCACTTGCACCAAACATACTCAATTTTGAAGTTAAAGAGGATAAAAGTTTTTTGAGGAAAGAGACAGCTTGACAATGGCTGTGAAAGTTAGGTACTTTTTACTAAAACACGGATTTTTTCAATGTTCAATTTCGCAAATTTGGTTAAATTTGCAGACAAGATAACTCAAAAGTACCGAATTAAAAGGTAAGGTTTTTTTTTGTTTTTTTTTTTTTTTTTTAATTTTTTTTTTTTTTTTTTTAAAAAAAACTTTTTATTTTTTTTTTACTTTTTTTATTTTTTTTTTTTACTTTCCTAAAGATGAATCGGTCTTCTCTAGGGACGGTGTTCTCAATTTCATTTTGATTTCTTTCTAACTAAAGATATTCTCCAATTATACTCAACAATTTTGGAAAAAAGAAAGGTAAAAATCACACTGTTTTAGACATTTTTCCTTATATTCGCAAAGGAAGCTCTATTTTTCAAAATGAAAAAACCGTCCCAGACAAATTTGTCTTGTTTCTAAAAAAATAACATAAGAAATCATGAGGAGAATTCAAATTGTTTTGTTATGCTGTCTGAAAAATTTTGGGGGCCAAAATCATGTTTTTTTAGATTTTTTCAAAATACGGAAGTTTTACATTAAGCTGATGCCATCATCGGGTTCTGTCAATTTTCTTTATAGAAATGAACTTTCTAGACAATAACAAATATTTGCGAAGTTACCAAAAACCAAAATAGATACTCGGAAAGCTCAAGGTTGACACTGCCCTGAAGTTGCCTCATTGGCGTGAAACGGGTTGAACAAAAAGTCAGATGAGTTTTTATAGGCGTATAGGCTATTATAAATTCTAAAAATGGTGTGTGTGTGTGTGTGTAATGGGTGTGTATGTGTGTACATTATATGTATTGTGTGTATGTTGTATGTGTGTATGTATATGTGTGTGTGGGTATAATAATATAAATATAGGAGGCCTAAAAATCACTGTGTATGTTCTTTCCCCATCAAAAACTGAGGCTGGACTATTTTAATGGGGCCCGGACTCCTCCCCAGCCAAACAAAACTGTCCAGAATATAAATCGAGAGAGAGAGAGAGGAGAGAACTCGAAAAAGAAACACTACTTCAATACTTTTACCCCCACCCCTCTTTTCAGACCCTGCCCCTAGGCTAGACCAGCCCTTTCACTGCGGTTGGTAGTCCCGTGTACTTGTTCTAGCTTTGGCTGCCGTTAGCTGCAGAAAACCCGTGACAATATATCAACCACCTCTTGTTTACCACGTTATTTTCATTTGATTTTTGTGCTGTTTGTATAAAATATAAAAATGTAGCTGTAGCTGTTAAAAAGTTGACGTGATAGCAGAAGGGAAAATTGGGCGGACAATACGCCATTTTTGTCTCGCTGAACTTGGTCGGCAGAGACTTAGTAATCACTTTTCTGGCTGTCTGTCGGTCTGCCTTGACGTCCGGTTCACGGCTTGTGTACGATTATCTGGAGTTCAGTAAGGGCTATGATGATGTAATTGGTGGAAAGAAGCGGGGGGTCCACGAGTTCTCGGACCTGATTAGATTTTGGGCGTAAAAATATGCTAATTAGTATCTAATTTGCATCATTAACGAAAATTTCCCGCAAGGCTTTGTTTAACAAGTTTTCTGGCGTTCCGTAAGCGTATGATGATGTAAACTTGGTGGAAGGGAGGGGCTGGAGAGTTCTCGAAATGATTAGATTTCGGGAGATTTCGGGCAAATTAAGTATGCAAAATGAGCTAATAATATAAAAAACAGAGCGTAATGCTATTAATTTTGGAAAAACGGTACATTGGATTACGGAAAATTCCTCGCTGGCATGAAAAGCCTTCATGGTGCGCATCTTTTTTCCAATTTGAGCGTTTTTGTGTGATACAAGCGGCCCTTTAGTATGCAAATGGAGCTAATTAAATATGCGTAATTACTGTATCTCTTGAAACCGTACATCGGATAGGCAAAATTCCTTCGCTGCATGAAAGAATCTATGCACGGCATCTTTTGGCTGAATCATAATTGGGTCAAAGTGCATGTGGGCCGATTTAAAAGGGGCATTTTTTTGATACAATTGATCTAATTAAATATGCATAATTGCTGTATCACTGAAGTTGTACATTGGATATGCAAAAATTCCTTCGCTACATGGAGACTTCTATGAGTACATCTTTTGTAGAACACCAATTGCAGGTCAAAGTGCAAGGGGATCAATTAAAGGGCATTGTTTGATGCAATTGATCTAATTAAATATGCGTAATTGCTGATCTCATAAATGGTACATTGGATGCCAAAAAATTCCTTCGCTACATGAGACTACTATATGGAACTCTTTTGTGTGAATAATAATTGTGGATCAAAATGCATGTGGGCACTTAAAGGGGTGCTTCTTGGATTATTTAAAATTGCAAACTAATGCTAAATGCTTGGTCAATTTTCAACCAAATTTTCTCGGTGGTCCAAATGGCGGGGCTCAGTATGAAATACTACACCTTCAAAAAGAAAGACTTCCGATTCAGGAGTTGTTTTACCTACAATAAATTAGGTCAGCATGGGTTTATTTGGCAGAGTAAATGGCTTTGTGTGTGATTTGGTGGTGAACAATAACAGGTGTACAAAAACAAGAAGACTTATCAAAAAGGGGGGGGGAGTACATCACAACAAAGGATTAACATCAATCTACAATGTATATAGCTAGATCAGTGCCCATGTTTCTCATTGAAATGGTTTTTTTCTACTTATGGTCAGTCTTTTGGGTTGCCAGCCTGTTTACATTCTTGGAAATGTGTGAAACATACGCAAAAATTGTGCATTTCAGCGCTTTCTGGACCCCGTAGCGACTCAAATTTAAAATGTGGGTCACATGATTTTTCAAAAATTAGTGTTGCCAAATTGAGTACTATTTTTATATTTTACTAAATTTAGTTGAATTTTAAGGGATTTTTGCATGACTTTCAGATTAATAATCTACAATGGAAAAAATGTTGTGGCCCTGGGGGTGGTTGTCAAAATGAAAAGAACAGGGAAATAAGGAATACTATAAATGCAACACCCGGGGTGCTACTCCTAACCATCTCTTGGTTATGGATAGTTGGGGACATTTCAAGATTTATATCCCAAACGGAAGATGTGGTGACCTCTATCGGTGGTATCAAATGGAAGAGTGAGAAGGATAGAATACTATAAATGAAAACACGGGGGTGCTACTCGTAACATCTTACTTGTGCTATGTGGGGGACTTTTCAAGATTAATATCTCCACAATGGAAATGTTGTGACCCCTAGGTGTGTCAAATGAAAGCGTGAGAGGTATAGAATACTATCAAAAGGCAAAACCCCGGGGGGTCTACTCCTAAAACATCTTAGTTATGTTATTGTTGAGGACTTCTCAATGATTAATATCTCCACAAGGAAAATGTTGTGACACCTGAGGTGGTGTCAAATGAAAGAGCAGGAAGTAAAGAATACTTCTAAACGCAAAAAACCAGGGGTGCTACTTCTAACCATCTCTGACTTATGCTCGTGGGGGGGGGTTAACTGCAGATGAATATCTCCACAATGGAAATGTTGTGACCCTAGGGTGGTGTCAAATGATATAGTGGGAAGTGTAAAAACTAGTTAAGAAATTGGAAGTTTATCGGGTTGCACAACTTTTTTGGGGACACATGGACTCGCACAGTTGCAATCTGGTGTGCTGCTTTTTGTCTTACAATAAGCGCGAAAGGCAGGCGCGATTGTGGTTCGAGAACCGCCTTGTCATTCACATGCTTGGTGGTGGACAAGGGCAAGAAGAAGAAGAATTCTTGATTCACTCCCCTCGGCCCCCCCTCGCATAAATTGTTTAGCGCCCTCGTTACGGAATGAAGGGAAATCATTTGAGGGCCGAGGGGAGTGATCAAGATTAATCTAATTGCGTGGACAAGTATTCACTTGCTTGCGCAATGATCACATTTGATACAGCTACGCTGGGTTCCTTGCGACTATGTTGTCTCACCACTGAGCCGTAGACGAAACCCAAGGCACAGGGCACCAGCGTAATGTACAGCATTACTGTTGGTATTAGTTAACGCCCAGGCACCATGACAGCTGTATGGAAAAAAAATTACCCCGAAAATTACACTCTGTCGTTGATTTCCCCAAGGCATCACCAATAAAATGACCTAGACATCCATGAACATCGTCAGGCATTAGTTTGTTGAGATAGTTTAGCAACGCAAAGATCATAATAAAATATGTTCCTTTTCCCAAAATGGCGTCACGATTTTAGCGTTGACACGTGGCGTCCGTTTGTGGGTAGTGCTAAGCAAGTGTGACCTTTTTAAACACACCAGAGTTAGTAGTAATGCACAACACTCAGGGCTGAATTTCAGAGAGAATTGACAATCAATCTCGCAAAGATTCTCCTAAACTGATTTGCATGAATCAATGTTTGATTCTCGTAAACTTTAGACTTCAAAACACAGTAGGAATTAGCCGATTACCGCCAAAATTTGTTTTGGGAATCAAGACTGATTCTCGCGCAC
Source organism: Ophioderma brevispina (assembly GCA_023653785.1). Lineage (NCBI taxonomy): Eukaryota > Metazoa > Echinodermata > Ophiuroidea > Amphilepidida > Ophiodermatidae > Ophioderma > Ophioderma brevispina. Next base: position 8,584 of record JAMKCH010003701.1, read on the forward strand.
AGTGACGAGAATTCTCACCCTTGAACACTCGAAGTTTATATATTGTTTGCACAATGGGGAATTTTGACCTCGGCGAGTCGGAGAAACATTATACTTGCTCAATGGTCGGAACAACTCGTTCGTTTTTGTTATTGTTACCAGCGAAAATTGGCATTGTCCGGCCGATTTTAATGATACACTGGGAGAGCCAGAGGCTTGGTACCACATGGCACATCGATACACATTTTGTGACATGCAGTAGGGTGAAATATTATACGCACGTTTGGCAACTCGCACTCCCAACCAAAATGCAATGGGTAGGGGAGGTGGTAGCAACACTTCAGTTTCCTGTTCTTTACTGCGGCAAGTTTGAATGGTAGGTGAGGCATGATTTTCAAAATCTCTTCTTTCAAAAAATCTTCAATATTTCTAATCTGAGAGATGTTGTTGACATGTCAATTAAAGGGATCGAATAATCATTTCTCATGGGAACAACACCACTTTGTTATTTTATGAAATTAATTTTGAAATTTTGATTTATTATATTTAGAATATTAGGGAAGAGTATCATTCATTAGAAAGAAACCTACTACAGAATTAGAATACAGTTTAATGAAGTCGGTTACTGGTTTCTTGCAAAAAAATTGCAATTCTAGCTCGAGTCTAAGTTGACCGTCCAATGCAAAAAGATTTGCACACTGCAGGACCTCACATCACATTAACACGTGTGGGTAGTAGAGATCGAAAATGCTAATTAATTAGCGCTAATGACCTCCGCTAATGATAATACAAATTTACCGCGCCCTTGTGGACAATAAGAGGTTCGACAAAATTCGGGGAAGTTCGGGGGACAAATCGGGGGGGGCCTTTGCCCAAGTGACTGCTCGATGCGATTCTGAACCTTGGAAATTTGCGTGTTTAGTTGCCTAAGGTCTGTATAAGGCTGATATGTCGACCCGATATCCCCGATGTCGAAAGATTTTTCCACTTTTGCCGATCTGAATCTTTTTTAAATGTTTCTGGTTAAGAAGGAAACCCTCGGGTGTATCCACCATAGGTCTACAACAAGGATTGCGGGCAATATGGCATCCCAGCGAAAAAAACTTAAGTACATTCCAGAGGCAACTTGCAGCAGACGTTTGATCACACATATTATCAATTGAGCAATATCATAGGGATTAATGTTTATAACTAAGGCCTTTGGGGTCTTGACTATCAATGCGATACTAACTTTTGAAGGAAAAAATCATTCATTTTCGTCGGCTTTATCCAGGATTCTATCGCAGCAGCGGCCATGTGTTTACATCTCTCGAGGTATCTGGAAACAGGCGGCTCCTATGACCACTGACCTGTATAGAGGTCAGGTCATAGGGCGCATCAGCTGTGACAGGCCGCCGATCCCTGTGTGCACTTTCAACGTTCGTTCAACATGCTCTGTTTTGGCGCTTAAGGTGATTGCGAATATTGCAGACTACCAGCAGGGAGCTTGAAACGGTCACCAAGCAACTCAACTGTATAAAAGACAATGACATCACAGGTTATAGCAGTCTAGCTCAGAGTGTAAATCATTCTGTACACGAGACCAGTGAATTTTTATCATAAAAGATTTTCAGTAATCGATTGTTACGTTAAGAACTTAAAAGAATTTAGAAAGATGTGTACTCTAATTGGCTCAAATTTCTGTTTTGAAAAAAAACAAATTGTATTTTTCCAATGGCGGCGCCCTTGGGTTCGACTGGGTATCGCCACTTCGCTGTGCCAATGTTCCTGGATGCTAATTTTAACTCTGTGCAGCAACAACAATACGATTTGCATGTGCGCAACATTCAAATGCAAATGTTGACAGCGTAATCCCGGATGGTAAACGAAAGCAGTAGCGACCACATTGATCAACGTGAGACTGTAGTTCTGCTGAGCATAACCTTTTTGTCTTTCATTTATCTTTTAACATTTGGACATTATTGTATATCAGCTAACGTAAAGGTTATGCCGCTGTACAGGGACCTGGTATCCGCAATAGGCCAATGCCAAATTTAAAGTCATCTGACATCGTCAAGAATTACAAAACTTACCTCAAACAGGACTCTGTAGCATCTTACAATACTATAGAACAAGAATCCACATGTTGTTTTCATCCAAACGGCGAAAAAATGTACTAATTGGATGAATTTTCAACGCAGAATTATTTACTCCATAAACCTGTCCTGAGTGAGTGCACACCACTACCGGATCAAATCAGGCATGATGAGCGCGTAATGTAGTATTCCAATCGTCATTTGAGTACGCGCAGCCGAGCAGTGAACATCCGGTGCGTGTATTTCAATGCAAGTTCATGCTGGCAAAGTTCAAGGGAATTTTGCGTAGGCCTATGTGAGATGTGCGCAAGTTGACAACGAATTACGATAAAGTGTAGGATAACAACCCGGGGTAACAACCCGCAGCATAGTTTTCTTTCAAAATTTCTGAAATGGAAATAAACTTTAAAAAATGACTGTCATGATAAGGCACACACAAACGAACAATAATACAAAGCAAGTACCCGAAAACAAGCAAACCCCAAAATGCAAATCAAAACAAAGCAACCCCCAAAAGCAAAACAAATCAAGAACATGTCAAAAAACAAAAATGAAACAAAACACAAGGTATAGTCTACCAATTTCCCGACAAATTTCAATGCGAAATGCGTTTATTTATTGATTTTAAAAAAAATATTTTAAAAGGATTTCCCCCATCAAGACAGCCTCAAATCATGCCAAATGTAAGCTAAGTTAATTAAGACCCCAGTTAAGACAGTCGCAAACCATTTAAAAAACAACAATATCTTGACCTACGATCTCTGATGAGGCGTTTTAAAACAAGGAGGCATCATTGTAAATGATACTAAAGAAACTCAAATTTTCTCATCATGAAATAAAAAAAATGATGCGGTTAAAAGTAACTGCTTCAAAATAAAATGTGTGCGCGGCTTACCGATGAACAAACTTGTTGTTTTTCCCCTTTTTAGTCCTAAAGTGAGGAGATTAGACCATGATTTAGGCCTAGTTTCCAAACCGAGGACACTCAACAGTTGACCATATTTTTATTTTAACCTTGTTTTCTTGCCAGACACATATAACTACTCAGAATTTTGGCGGGAAATGTGCCTCAGCCACAACTTATCTCCATTCAATTCGGCTTCTACAATCAGCTTGATTTCGGATTTCAAACATTTGTTTGGTTAATTACACCGCTCAGCACACACGCCTAAAAATAGAAAAGAACCGTGATGTGACGAACACACTGCGCCACACGCAAGCATGCTACGCTGTAGTTCGGCGCGTAGTTTGACCAATTGCGCACCGCGTTGCGAAGGTGCAATTGAACTCACGACAGCCACGGCGGAGTGAGTTGTGTTTGAATCGGGTTTCAAACAACTGCTGTTCGTACTCTCTGTGCCTTAAAAAATATGCATGTAATGTTAAGTTCATCAATTTCTACTGACACGAAAAGAGGTTCTGAGCGATTTTTAACTATTTCTAGATGAGATTCCATTCAATAGCATAACAAAATTTAAGAGGCGAAATCTGTTAATAGAACCTTGACCAAATTTATCGTTAAAAGTTGGTGCAAAATTTTACTATTCACTTTTTGGAAATGAGAGTAACATAAATAAATGCTTCCCAAAATGTATGATAAAGGTCCATTTTGGTCTCTATTTTGATATATATTTTTCCAGTTATTTTATACATATTGTAACAAAATTGATTTTGAATATTCGTGTTTTGGGGACGAAAAAATTGAGAGTTAAATCGTGCATGTGAATTACAGTAAATAACCGTTATTATTTTTTTCAGTTCGGGGGCTTTACAAATAACCGGGCTACGCGTGCAGGGTTTGATCCGGAGTGGTGTCTGGTGACCGTGCCCGTTAGCCCCCCCAATTTCGGAGTTTGACGGGTCAAAGGTCGACACGCGTTCGTTTGTTTCAACAAACATTACGATTCCCAACTAGCACTTTGGGGCTTGTTTGAAAAAGGTGACCACGAGGATGGAACGCCCGACGGCCCGTGTTGTGTGGTGGCAACATGCAACATTATCAGTGAAAAGCAGAGGCATGGTTGGTAGTGTTTCCAGCTTGGCGTTTTGTTTGTTTGAAGGTTAAATTCAAACACCCACTCCAAAATGGGGTGACAGTCACGGGGGACGAATGCCGCGGGACACAAACGCCCCTGGTAAGACGAAAATGTATAGAAATGTTTCTGCGAATTGCGTCAAATTAGTAAGTAAACCTTCGTGGACATCGAAAACGTGAACATCCGAAAAAAAACTACTTCACTTTTCACATTTGGATTATTACATTTTTTGACTGAAAGAATTGTAAGGTATGTTGATATGTAGAGAAATGTCGTGGATCATGACCATTTGGGGTTACTGGCGAGTTCAAGGGCGCAATCTGTGAAGAAGAAACATTGTGGTGGATTGGTTTAAGATGGCGTTTGCTTATGTGGATACCAGGGCCCTGTACAGCGGGCATAACCTTTTACGTTAGCTGATATACGATAATGTCCAAATGTTAAAAGATAAATGAAGAGAGGACACGAAAAGGTTTTGCTCAGCAGAACTATGTGAGACTTTTCAGCGTGTGTTCATGTACCATGAGTAAGTATTCATTGCATTTTCGGCATGCACCCTAACAATTAAACAAATTAGTTTGTGTGTTGTTTTTAAACTATTCATCGAATTGCTACTGTGCTTACTACTGTCACTGGAGACGTTTAGGAAACTGCTAAGTATTTCTAAAAAAGGAATTTTGAAGAGCACATAAGTTTGGTCCATGTTCCCGTTTTATTCAGAAACAGAATATCAGGCTTCGTAAAGGGTGTGGTGTACTTGTTCGACCACTTAGAAGAAAAAAATTACCAATAATTGCGGTGCCTGATGAAAATTCCTGCCGAATACCTGGAAAATTATGAAATTTAAAGTTTACCTGCGTGACCTGATAAGTGCAGCACTGCCAGGGGGATGCTGCCATTTTGTGGCAAGTCTGATAGGTATTGGAGGGTAAGTAAGACTTCCAGAAATTTACGGTATTGGAAGCAAGGTCACCCAGGAAAATATACATGCTATGCATGCTCCATCGGGCGCGAAATTCAAACACAGTGAACATTTGAAACGGCATTGACTGCAGAGAGTGCTGCCACTGCAAATCGTTTGGTGACTAGATTTGCAAAAAAGGCTTCGAATAGAATTTAAACAAAATATAATGATTTGCTTTCACATGTTGAAGGTCCATTTCGTGATTCCACTTTCCAGTATCTTCTGTTTTATTCACTGTTCACTAGCTAGTTAGGCTTGAGAAAAGCTTATTCACAAATTTTGAGTTGATCCCGATCTTGCAGTTTCGTGTTATGAGCAATTGCTTGTTTCCCACGATCTCTTAGGCCATTGTGCTGTAATTTCTGTCCGTTTACAGACATGAAAATACAAATTTGCAAATTTCTTACAGATACGACCAAATTTGCACGTAAGATTAATGTAGGTACACATGGATTACTAAGGCTAATGAGTAACGGTTCAGATGATATAAAAATCTCGACTTCTTTGAGGTAAGTCGGGGGGGGGACGAGGTTGTGGATCACGAAATTGAGTAATGCCGCTAGTATTGTTGCCGTCGTCCCTGTTGTGGAACTATACAATTATATATGGAAGGATTCCCCTGAATTTTGTACCTCAGAAGTACTGATTATGAATTTTATGCAACTATTATGATAAAAGACCTCAGGTAAGTGTGTGCCCTTTTTTACGAGTAAGGATAATATAAAACAATTTTTATTAGCTCCAAATATTTGCGAATCCGTTTTTCTTTGGAGTCCATTCAAAAACACTGCTACAGGTTATTGTATACGGAAGTGCTTCTACCGTGATGCGAGTGCACCCAAATGAAAACATTCATCACGTTAGAAGTTCCTTTTTCTAGAGATTTCCCGGGGAGGGCGCCCTCAATTTTCAAACAAATCATGTTTTTTGGCTAGCAACAACCAGAAAAAATAAACTTCAACTGAAACAGAACATGAATTTAACCCGTATTAAAATTCTCTTCAAAATGAGGGATTAACCACCTCTCTAGGGTATCAACTAGTAGTGGGCGAAAGTATGGTACATACGAAAGCTCAACGCATGTTGAAACAATGACATCAAATTTTGTGTAATGAAGAGTCCCATGATGTAGGAGGCGCTTACCCTTTCAAAACTGCATCTGGAGGTAGTAGTAGACTTTCAGCCGTTCATTTTTCCCACTATATTTCTTTTTGAATCCATTGCATGTCAAAAAATAGCGGAAAACTTCTGGAAACCGTGCGTACTTCAGCGTAGATTTGTTAGATGATCAAACATGCTTTTATTGTTTGGGATATGACTTCGAAGATCAGAAACGAGTCTCATCTTGCCGTACCGGCCCGTATGCTTAGTGTATTACATACACGTGCACGTGACACTGTATTGCGGATTGGAATGAGATCACAATCATATGACTGAATGTTCGTGACATTTCCGATGTTAGTCCCGAACTTTACCGAAGGTCGCTACAGCTGTCAAAGCACATGGTATTGCCACCATTTTTTAAAACAAGACATATGAAAAGCTGACACAGGGATTTAAAATTTTGCCGATTTCTTCAGCCGCCTTTGGCAGTAAAGGACAAGTGGAACATATTTCTTGTAGAACTTCTTAAGTTTTTGTTGCCTCCTGTCGCCCGTTTTGTTGGTTCTGTACTATACTATTGCCCACATCTCAGTGTTGTAGACCCGAGGGGCTTAACCCTAGAGATGTGGTACCATATCTAGCCCCACTGTACCAGTATAGGTCCAAATTTTAAAAAGCAGGGACAGTGGGGTATGCCTCAATGGTGTACGTTGGTATGGGCACGTGCTGAGGAAGGATGGCGGGCATGTTTTAAGAAGGGCTCTTGAGTTTGAGGTGGGAGGTTTAAGGAGGAGAGGACATCCAAAAAAGACTAGGAAGAAGCAAGTGGAGGAGGATAGTAGGAGGGTTGGGTTGAGGATAGAGGATGCATTGAATTGGGTGAAGAAGAAAGAGGGAGTAAGGACTTGATTTTATCATGCTGTCGTTATGGTTATCTTGTTAAGGTCTGAGCCTGATTAATTTTACATGGAGGGAGGCGTGGGCGAACAATAGAAAGATAGAAATGTCATCCTCCTTATTGCATACTACTATTGTCAAAACAAGCGACTAAAAAGATTTAGCAGCTCTACTTAGTGTGTTACAGTCTGGGAAATACGTTGGAAATATGAAAGGACAGAATAGGTATTTAAATTGCCACCTTTCCCGGATCACCTTACTTAATCAGAAATATTGAAGTTACATATTACGGGAAATAATGTGTACCAAAATTTGCAGATTGAAAGCTTGGAATCATGGGATGAAAAAAGGAGTGGTGCCCATGCATGTTGATGCTGATTTGTAAAGCTCATTCAGGATCTTCACCACTAAGGCAAAAAACATATGAATACAAAGAATTATCATTTAATTGAGGAATTTATTTTGTTGACAGATGCAATTGACATGAATTGCTGATGAGATATTTAAAAGTACATGTGCAATAGGGCTATTCATTAGATTATCCTGCTGAAATTACATCTAATTTGTGGTTTGAGAACTGTAACATGATTCTCGCAACCATGACTTGAGCCCATACTTTTCTTCAAGGGTAATGAATACTAATGAGCTCATTTGCATATTTGGACTGGCTGTCTAGTAGCTACACAGGCTGGTGGCTGGGTAGACTAAGATAATATTAACATGGAAGACGTATCACTTAAAGATGTCTCAAATATTTTAGGGATTATCATGGGTACGTAGGCCAAGTATCACTGGGCTCTGCCCATAATTACCTCTTGTCACATTTGTCCTCAGAGTTAACAACAAAAGTGCAAGAACTATGTCTGGGTCAGGATCTGTAGCAACAGGAGTCACTGCTGTTCCCCATAAGGCTTTGCAGGCAGCATTGGCGGTACTGAAGGACACAAAAAGGTAAGTAGGCCTTAAGGATGATGCCTGGCACTCACTGAACATAAATGATTGCATTGTGTACACAAGAGAGGCTTGATACACTCTAACATCTGACAGGGAATGGTAAAGTAAACCAGAAAATAACCCTTAAGTAAGGAAAAAAAATGTTTGTTTGCTGTTTATGCAAATTAGCACAAAAAAAGTCTGCCGAACCAGGACTTATGATTTTCACTGTTAGGATTTTTTTTAGCCAACACAACGATGAAAAAACACAAGACAAGACAACAAATTAACTACAATAAGTAAAATAAGAGATCTTTGCTATGTCACGAAATTGAAAAAAAAAAAGATTTGAATATAGTACCTGTCTGTATTCATTTAGAGTAAAACAGTGTGAAGTTCATCTAAAAAAAAAAAGAATCTAACCGACAGACCCTCCTAATACTTTTTCCTCTGTTTGGCAAACAAACGTATTTGTAAGCCTAATGCACTGAATGTTCTTGTGTATTGTACATGGTATATTGCAGATGACAAAAGTGACATTATTGCTTTGGTTGGTATTTGTGGCTTTCAGTGGCGGGTACACAGCAGAGGGAGTCGTCGCCTTGAAGACTGAGACAAGCATCTGTAAACAAGAGTCAACGAGAGACTCACAGATCTACCAAAGTAATGTCAATTCGTTGGGTTACTGTAGACCACCTTAATTTCACAAGTGCTTTAGTGTGTGTGAAAATTTCACATAGGTAACTGACCTGTAGTGCAGTATGGTTATTCAAAGTAAGTAATATTGCTTGGTTCTTTTAAAACGCAGCCAGATCTAATCACGGGATAAGCCTAGAGCTTAAGCTATTCCGTGTGGTAATCTTAGGTACTACTCTAAAGGTTACCCCCGTGATGTGTGATTGATGAGCTAAAGTAGTTGTGAAGTACAAAAAACCCACTGGATGTACCAAAGTATGTTTAATTAGCAGTACTGTGATATTATAGTGTAATTGCAAATGGAGGTCACCAGTTATGGAGTACCTCTGCAGCTACTTCTCCGGAGTACCTTCACAGGTAATACGCCATAGCACGCTACCTAGTATGCAATGTACACTTTGGTACCAAACATTCCATTGTTATTTACCCTTTCTGATCATTTCAAGCTTAGTATTATTTATATTTGAGTTGAGCATCACCAAAAACAATTTCCATTTTTGGATAACACAAAGTGACCGAAATGTAAATAATGATAAATTTTACTATAATAATACATTAGTGGCTACAAAGATCCTTTTAATGGGGAGTGCATTCACAGGAACACCCCATAGGGTGTGACTAGTGGTTAAGATGCTGGTGTGCCAAAGCCTGGGGGATGACTACCCCCATTTTGCAGCTGGCGAGTAGGTGGCCCTGCAGGCGTTGGTGGTACTCATAGAAGGATTACCTGTGATAGGAAAAAATGGTAAAGTGTAAACTGGACCATAGTACAGTAAAAATTGGTAGCAAAGTAATAGCTGAGACTAGAGTAGTCTAGTCTCATGGTAATAGGAGCATGCAAAAACCCGCCCCTGGACCTGTAATGTTCATCGGTAAACTGGGGAAAAAACAGATCTCTTATTTTAAGATGCTTCCCAAAATATATTTCAACTTTTCGTATTACCATCTTTCATTGTAAGTTGTCAGCAGAGCGAGCCAAAGATACCGAGAGTGTGCCACAGGGTGTTGTGATCTAAACTTCTGCAGTTTCGGGGTCGACCATTACCCTCACCATCTATGCCAATGTCAGGATATCCCCACCCTCAACAGGTGCCCTCTAGTGGATGGGGGTGATGGTTTGCCGGCTGTTCAACCGCCAGGATTAAGGCCAACGGAACCACATGATGCTGAGTACCACATATGTAAGGTATGCCCAGGGATTGGTTCAAAACAGTTTGAGGACGGCATATTTTTAAACAGATTTCCCACGTTAATGCTCATTTAGTTTGCGTAATGAAAAAATTGTCTTTATCTAAATACTGTTATGAGTTCCCTAAATTAAAATCTATATTTATTGAAATACTATTTTTGAGAACAGTGAGCGGGACAAACACTTAAAGTCCGTTGTGGTTTTTTGACATCTTCGAATTCAGGCATTTTTTTTGTTGTTTGGTTTTTTTTTAAATCTTAATGTTATCTTCCATGTCAGCAATATCCACTTTTCATATGTGTTGTATTATTTCAAGTTTAAATTATTTGAGGACATTATATTTTTAAACTTATTTTATAATGTAAAAAATCTTCATTCCAGTATCTTGTTGTTAAAATTATATTCCCTATAAACAATTTCTGATATGATATTTTCTGGTTTGAATACAAATTAATTCTGAATAATAATGAATGAATGTAATTTAAATAATCTTATATTTATAGCTTGATAAGACAAAATTTATATAAAATAAAACTTTCGATCTCAACACCAAAATTTAAAATCGTTACCGGCATTTTCAGTGTTGTGTGTACTACAACCTTCCTCAGCGAAATGATCCGGTCAGTGATGGCGACCTTCTTGACCTAATGACGTCAGAACGGATCATCATGACTCGGACAATTTTAGCGCCCCCCGTCGTTGAGGGATGGTTGGTAGGCCCTGATGTAAATGGCTTCTTGATTCTCCCCTCTTCAAAGTCTCGAGGTTCCCTATACAAAAAATTTGGCAACTGGTCCAAGTCCAAGTGATGACCCGGGGACATCTATCTGGATAATGTTGAGAAACCTCTGATGATTGTAGAACTTGGATGGGGGTGCTCTAGGAATCTGGTCGTAAGGACCTTTGCAGTTTCACTATATGGATTCTGCGCATTGACCCAGCTGGTCTGTCCCGGACATGGGATCCGATACACTGGACCGCAATGTGCCTTCGTGTCCGTGTTGTCGTTTGGCGCAACTCTAAAAAATGTCTAATTGTGCGCGTTGGTTTGAAGCACACCCTTAATGGGGGCCGTACGTACCATAATGTGCGTTTTTAGGGCTTATGACTATACCACTGACATTAGGGTAATACTAATTGTCCTTTGCTCTTGTTGCTGTCTTTGGAAAAAGTTACGGTGTCCTTTCTGGTCTTGAAGCTCTATGCAAAGGCCCATTTGGGGGGTTCCCGCACTGGAGGAGGGCGTTGTTAATTATGTGTGATTTTCCTCTTCATATCTGCAGTGGGGCTGATGACCATTCCGCCCGATGGTTAAAGGGTTTGAATCACTCCCAATTTATGTTGCAGAGGTGGTTAGAGCAAAGTTCACGTATTGTGTGTGTGTGAGTGGTTTGTGTGTGTAAATTTTGAGGTTTAAGGAGCCGTCCTGTCTGATGATAGTGACACCGTGTCTAAGAAAGCAAGTGATCTGTTCTCCTTCCCTTCTGTGGTGAATGAATTGTCCAGAGTTATTGATCAGGTTGCTGACGTCAGTGGTTCAAAAAAGTGGTCACCTTCACTGAACCGGATCATTCTGCTGATGAAGGTTGTAGTACACACAACTGAAAATTCAGGGACGATTTTATTTGGTGTTGAGATCGACAGGTTTATTTATAATAAGTGTATTCACCAACACCGATGAATTTCATGCAGACAAAATTTAGGTGAGTTTGACAGCAATCTAACAGATAAGATTTTCTTTGAACAGTTTACAAGAAGTGGCTCTTGTCTCGTCTCTTACGGATTCTTGCCGACGAGGGGTTTTGAGATTCACAAGAAACAACAAAGCTGTGGTATCTCTGCTTCTTGTACAAGGTGAAAAAAATTCATCCTTATTTCATCGAATTGAGAGTGAAGTCTGTCCAACTCTAGCTGGAAGAGACTACAAATTAAAAAGAAGTTTCCCTTAGCTTTGTCATTATCTTACTACACTAATTTAAGCAAGCTGTGGTCTATGCAGATTTTCCTTGAGTTAATGTTGTTCATTTATTTCACACTTGTTTGGTTCAAATTAATTTGTATTTTTGTTTTTGGCAATTTATACTTGGACACGATACCTTTTGTTCTTGTCTCATACTTATTTATACTTTACTGTGCCCTTCCCACACTTTTTCCTGTCATATATTTTGTCTACATATAATAAAGACAAATAAAATCTACATTTGAACATTGTATCTGAAATGTCAGGTGATCTGGAACATTCTGACCCTAAGTAGATTTTAAACCCATTCTCATTAACTTGACCTCTTTGTCAAGGTCAGTGGTTTGTGGTTTAAGAGATTCAAACTCTTGCGTAAGTGCTTCCAATCATATTGTTGCCATTCCGAGGCCCTCCTTGCAACCAAACCATGCAATATATTCCTGGTTTTTAACCAAAAAAAATCAACGGTCCACAGAAACTCTTATGTAAAGGTTGTGTTTGATTCACAAAAATAACTGTAAAAGACCGAGGTCAGTTGTCTTTTCTTGAATAATGCCTACTACTCCTTTTGTTTTTGATATGTAGAATGTGCTCAAATCATCGTAGTCAGTTTCAAAAAGGGAGAAGTGTCTGAGCTCCATCACCATCACATTCACCCCCCACTTTGCAGTGGATGAAAGCCAACGCAAGATATCAGGTAAAGTGTTACGTGAAACAGTGTCAGTCTTCATAAAACATTTGATATCATTTGATTAATCTGATGTGATCATTATATTTTAACTGGTGATTTGGGATAATAGTTAAACACTTTAACATGTCGCACCTCCATGGGTATTTGGTGCGCTCTTGGATGCATGCATGTTTAAAGGAGGATGACTCGTTTCAAATATCATAAAGTTTTTTATCCTTGATATAAAATGCCTCCACCCAATAATCAATCTGTAAGTTTTTCACGCGAATTCAGACATCGTTTGATGTGAGAGCTAAAAAATTATTTAACTTAAAAAAAAAAATAGTGTTAAAATTAATATTGTCGACCAAAATGGGCCCAATTTTCACCATAACATCCAAACACAGAACATCCGTTACCCTAAGATTTCACAAGGGTAAATGAAAAATAGTAGCTTATCCCGATACAAAAGTTTGTGACCGACCACTCGTAAAATGGTTTCTGGGGACAATGCTATTAGTGATAGGCAATGGCCCTTTAAATATAAAATGGTGATAGGATTGTGCTTCAAAACTAGCATCCACAGCAACTGAGTCATGTATTCACATAGGGTGTTATGTTAGTCAATGAAAGCCCAAAGCACCATTTTTGGGGAAAATTTCACCCTCAATAATGTCATGTGATCACAATAAAAATCCATTCTTAACAAATACAACCCTGACTTAACCTCCTTTTTAGCCCACAAAAGCATTAGTACTTGTAGGGATTTTTTGTTGATATGAAATGTGCTAGTGGGTTCTTAAACTTTTTGGAACACTTTTTATGTTCCCTAAGTACATGACCTGTGTTTAGTCCAGTACAGTATAAGGCACATTGCAATGCTTTGGGATTGATTCAAAACACCCTCTGGGTGTGAATCTCAGTGGCCAGTGAAAATTATCCTCTGCAAAAGTATAACATAATCCAGTAATAATATTCCGTGGAGAGAAACAAACCTAATCAACGACTATTTAACAGTCTTGTGTATTGTAAATTAGCACACCATCAAACATGGCTGCGTCCATGGTAACAGGCAAGAGCAGAGTAGAGCCGCCCCCCCATGTGTGTTGTTATGATCCGTAGCGTGATCAATGTTTTGAAAAATTGGAGCAATACTCCATATGTACCCCCCTCTCAAATAGCTTAATACAGGCAAAACATGAAAAATGGTATTCTTTTTAGCTGTTTTTCTTTTTTTTTGATCAAACACGCCAAATTAAAATAATTTTGTATCATGAAATATATACGGGGGGGTACATATGGAAGTCTTTCAAAAAAAAAAAAAATTGAGTATGTCCAAATATATTACATTCCCCTTTTTGGATGTGTTACACTACATTTGGAAATCGATTGTTTTTTGTCTTGCCAAAAGACAATTTAACATTCCAAATACAAAAAAGGTTCCAGCAAAGAGCCAGCGTTCAAAACTGGGCATTAACACTAACAAAATCAAGCTTGCTGGCTTGGAAACAGTTCAAGTCTTGTTCACCTTGCAAGTTCAGGTGATCACTTATCACAAATGATTTTAGAGATCATAAGATCTCGTTTTTCAAACATTAAACATTTTCAAACAATTAACAAGGCACATTTTTAGTGTCCATTATCACTGTGTGTCCATTGTTCATCCTTGGCATTTAATTGTCACAAAAGTGTTCACAGAATGTTTTTGGCAGAAACTTAAGCGTAGTTATGTTCACCAGTTCAGTTTTGTAGGTTTACGGACAGTTCTGCCAGAGCGAGTTGTGTAAGTATGTTGTTTACTTATGCTTTGTGGCATGTTCTGATCAGTATCAGGTGTTGTGTTCTGTGCTGTGTTGTCTTGAGCAACTTGTGTGTTGCTGTGGTGTGTCACACGTGTGTTTGTGTGTGGCATAGGTGGTCTTGTGTCTTGCTCAAAAGTGACTCGCTTTTGCACATGATCTGTGTCTCGAAGTTTGAACGCTATTTTCTGCGCAATGCGCTGGTGGGGGTATGAACAATGGTAGACCCTCGGTTCTGGACATTTTTTGTTGTTACTACTTACTTGGGCTTTGTCCAGTGACCAGTGTTGTGGTCCTGAATTCTTACATTTTTGTTCCAGGGAGCAGACAGTGGTAAGTCTTTTTGCATGCTGGTCATGGTATGCTTCTGGTAGTCTTGTCGTTCATGTAGACAGCACTGACGGTTCTTTGACAGGTCCAAGTGTTTCTTAGCTTCACCGGCCAGATTGCCTTGGGTTTTTTCCTACCAAAGAGTAATTCTGCAGGCTCGGACTGTACTGTCCACTGGCGTAGTACGGATCACCGGAGTTGGCCATGTCCTGATCAGACCACTAGCTTTTGCTTTTTTCATGGTTTTCTTTACAGTTTGGATCATTAAATCCATCTCGATTGGGGAAGATGTGGTGTGCCGAAAACCCCAGGACTTGGCGAAATGTCTTGTCCAGGGGCAGATCAAAGTGTCTCCCATGGTCGCTTATGACTTTGCCGTGGTATCCCTGGCTCTGAGAACATTTCTTTGTGCGTTGACAACTGCTTGGCTTGTAGCATGGTAGGCATTTTTCATGATGTAAAGGAAACTTAGAGGGGTAGTCTGCCACGATGAGAAACTACTGCCTCAAAGAAAAACAAATAGTCCGGGAGATACCACCATTTAATCCTGATTTTTACCAGGTGTCCTGTTTATGATATTTGTATAAGGACATCCTTGTGCCATCTGAAAGCAAGTCTATAGGGTGTCGCGAGCGGTGAAGCGTGACGTCAGAGGTCCATGAACCCTAAATGGTGGCATGTTCTTCACCAATATAGCTATTCATAGCGCTACTGATCACATATAAAAGTAAACAAAACCAATTGGGTATCATGTTTCAAGGGAATAAAATTACTATTCGATGCTATCAAATTTGCGCTATAATTGAAGCAGTATGCTAATAGCCAAAAAGTGATGATCTACTTTTAACATTGTTGCTATTCTTTTGCCTTACCGGCTGAATATAATGAAAATTTGTCCATGAAGCTATCATACTTTTTCCTGTCATATTTCGCCCCAAATTTGACCCCACACTATATACTACTTACATCTGAGAAAAAAATGTTTCTCCTTCTATAGTTTTTGGCATAATGGTAATTTAATTGACCACTCCAATTCCTATTTTTAAACCAATTTGCTACTTTTGGCTGTTGCCCCTGAAAGCAATAATTGATATATGCACCCTTCGAAAAAAAAGTTGGTAATCTGTCATTCAGGTTAATTTGGATTACATGGTCTTAAATTAACAAAATGGTTCTTAAATTGAATAAAAATGGTTCTTCGGGCTCCGATCAGAACCTTTTGGGGGTCTAAGGACATTAAAAAACGGTCTGTGCAATGGTTCTAAATTTTGAGGAAAGCTCTATGAAGTACCTCTCTTAAGACATTCTGGTTTCTAAGAACCATAATTTTTAAGAAAGTTCTATGAAGTCTACTCTCTAAAGCTCTACCATACACTACCACAGACTGTCCTCTCTTTGTGAAACATCATAATGGTTCTACAAAGGCAAAAATGGGTTCTGATGAGGTGTCTAAGACATTATGGTTTCATTCAACCATTGAGTTCCCTTTAGAGGGCTAAAGGTCTTTGTGTTCTATAAACACATAGGGTTTCCCTCATATCCCTGGGTGTATATGTGCTGAAAACTATTGTATTGCTAGAGTACATTCACATCAATCCGGTTGTCCATACATTGAGCAGAGAAGTTCTTCTAGATATCAGACCCAGCACCGGCCGCAGAATCTTGGATGGCAAGTTCGTACCATCTATCACACCTCTAATTTAATTGTTAAGATAAGTGCCACTTCGGGCAGATCTTGAGTTGATTCCCCTCCCCCAAAATACAGCTTCTGGATTTGCCAAAATGATTGCAATTTTCAGCTACTTTCATTCAATTTAACTTATGTCGACGTTCTTTCTTTAATTTTTCAAAATATGTTTTTCGAAAATCATAAAAGACAAGTTGCTAGTCATGCATCGAGCTTAACAAGATCATTATTCAACTTGAAAAAGAAACAATCTTTTGGATTTTTTTATTCAATTTGCACCGACTTTTATTGGTAAATGAAAATCATCAATCAAATTTATTGTCCCGCGCAACAATTCCAATTACGCACAATGCATATGAGCAACTGTGCAACCACCCACCAATTCGCCACCCCCCCCCCCCGGACACAAAAAAATTAGGCTAGCTGGGGTGGCAAACCACACCAGTATAGAATGCCAAGGAAGAAGGAAGAGAAAAGGACCCTAAGAATAGGGTTGAGAAGGTGGGTGGGTGATAAGTACATATCGAAAGAGGGAAGAAGAGAAAAAAAAGAAGAAAGATGGAAAAAGAGAACCAGGGAAGGGCGAAGGTTTACCGGCTGGTCAACCCTTGACAATTTCCATTGAATCTAGCAGACTAACAATACCAAGATCTCTTCTGAGAAACCCTTGCATTTAGCTACCAGTCGCATGAAATCGAAGAAATGTGAGTTTCCTGATGGTATTTTTGTACCTGAGAGGATAGGCAGTATACTAGAGGTATGTGAAACATGTAATTCTTAACTATCGTTTTCTCGTGCAGATATGATAAACCAAGGCTCATTTCTGGTCATAATTACCATTCACAAAATTTGCCGATATTGCAGACCTTGTCATGAGGGGCTAAGTATACAGTGCGCCGATTTCCTTGATGAAACATACTCACCTACCTGCCATTCCCGAGCAAGAACCTGGGAAACGCTGTCTTGAAGGACGCTGATAACAAACACTTGTAGAATTCTAAAGCCCTTTGTCCCTGCACAACCACTAAGGAGCTGAATGACGTGAGGAATTTCTCGATCATGAACAAAAATATGCAACGTTTGCAAAGCCCATCAGCATAGAACAGTGAAAACTTCGGTCCATGATACAGTCAACAACCTTGCTGAGCTTGAGGAATAGGAATATCGCGTTTCCGTCGACGAGAAAGACCACAAAAAGCTTTATGTCGCAGTGACGTTTATTGAGTTTTTGTCCAGAATAGTAACCCGCACCCCCCCACTTGCCTCCCTAATTTGGATGTGTGTTGTGTAGCGTCAAATTAGTATTGGACGACCATTCACTTTGCAGATTGGACTACACATCGTATGCGACAGCGTGTATGATTCGCCTTCGCGTGTCCATGTTTAGATCTGTCAAGGGTGTCCCGGGGAGACCCCCACAAGGGTGCAGGCAAATACGGGCCTTCAGATTTCCACAAGTGTTTATTATCAGCGTCCTTCAAGACGGTTTTTCCCAGGTTTCTTGCTCAGGAATGGCAAGCGGATGGGTAATTTCAACACTGCAAATTCACACTGTATACCTAACCCCTGATGAGGTCTGCTATATCTACGAAATTGTGAACGGGAGTATGTTAAAGACTTGAATGTTGACCACATGAATGGACACGCGCAGCCCTGTTCCATTTGAACCTCATTACTGAGAATGCCAAAGCACACCAAGTATACATATGCATGCCTAAAGCCTCAATCCGACAGCATTTGCAATAACACCATATGTGGCCTACTATTGACATCTCGTCTTTGAAAACAGTATTTAGGCTTGCATTCATACACCGAATGTGCTTATACCGCAGCTTATGGCAAAACATGCATAGCACTATGAGCATCATTTCTTCATGAGGCTCTAACTGTTGATGAAGATGTGTCATGATAACCCTTGAAACTTACTCTGCTCAATGTATGGATCAATTTTAAGAGTTGCATAATGTGACGGTGTTAGATATGTCATTTCAAATTATGCACCCAGGGATATGAGTCCAATCCTACTTATAACCATCAAATCACCAGATCCGCCCTGTTCCCACCGCGTGAAACAGCATTCATGCAAAAACGTTCAACGAGTGCACTATGTACAACATGTGATTGTAGAAATATCATTGCTAATCATATGGATCTTGAATCAGAGAACCATGATGGGAAGTTTTCCGAAGACGACAATCCAGCAATTAGCACATTACTTGTTTGGCTCTCCATGGATCAACGTACACTCAAGATGTTCAGTCAACTGCACGTATGATCTTCAAGTAAAGGTGCCTCAATTTCGACTTACGAAGATAGTGCGCTCCTAAATGTAAACGAGTGAAATTCATCATCCCCAAACGAGTGAAACCCTTCTAAACACTCAAAATGGGGAGTTTCCATAACTTTTTAAAAATTAAAAAAGAGTGAATTTCCACTCAAAAAGACTAAAAATCACTCCAAAAGATGGATTTCGACTCGTTTGAGGAGGTGAATGAAGGACAAACATCCACGCCCACCCAGAATACACACGAAACACAAGTGGAAATCCACTCTTTTTGGAGTGATGTTCACTCTTTTGAGTGGGAATTTACCTCTTTTTAAGTACAAAAAAAACCACTCAGTTTGGAGTGGTTTAGAAACAGTTGGATGGTCTTCAATTTCTACTTACGAAGATAGTGCTCTCTAAATGTAATTTAGAGAGCACTCTTAAATAATTTATAGTCGATTCGCGTGATCGTCGTGTACTTCCGCTGGAGTTTTGGGACTTCTTATCATTAAGTCGGATGGGGAAATTAAAGAATTCAATTGCACGTGCCACACACCGGATTATCTTGGGGACACCCGGTCATTTCAACAACTCACTCATTTGCCACTAAATACAATTTCATTCATTCTGGAAACGCATACAATAGGTATTTCATGGTCTTATATTCCTCAAATAACATTAATAACATGAATTTTCTGCGTCCTCATTGGATTTTTCACCATCCGCAAGAATGGTACGGGGTCACATATCACGATGAACAGAGTTAAAGTAAATTAAGTAGGCTATAACTGTGTACAAGTGAGTCCAAGGGTGTTTGAATCAGTCGCCACAATGCAGTGCAATTGTCCTGTACTCTACGTGTATCTACAACTGGTCAGTACCTTCTAGGTGCGGATAGCCAACGGTGTTCTCAAAAGCGTAAGACCCACACAACATTTCTCGATCTATGTCTCGCTAAACACTGATCCTAGGTACAAACGTGCCTTCCTTCGTGGGCTATTATGCGTTAAGAATTGGATTTTTTGTGGCACCCTATTCAGCTCATTCCTTTTGCCGCACCCTTTTCGTCGCAAACACCTGTTGCATCTGGGATTGACTCGATACAAAACAAGACCCCCTGAGAGTTGATGTTTTCAGCCTCTGCGTCATATTGACTACATTCGCATTCGCTGTTGCTGTATGGTTTCCTCCCATATTCCTCATCTCCTGGGGGAACTGACATAGGGAAGTGTTATATGTGCGGCCTTTAAGACCCCGTTTCGTTCGTCCGCGCATCCACGCAGTTTCCGAGTAAGAAAGACCCCCTCCCGCCCGCTCTCTGTCTCTTGAAGCATAATTCATTCTTAAGGCTCCTCTTTGGAAAAGTTGCCTCTGAGCTAAATTGTAGCCGAATGCTTATGTTCGCAAAACCTGCAAATTTCCTCAACTTTCATTCCTACATGCTTGCTTTGAAGACGCAAATGCATTGCCAGCGACCAGTTCGGAGAGTCGTGGCCGCAAATATGGCCCTACGCAAAAAACAAAGAAAAAAGTGATTACGCTTCCGAGATTTACCCCTAGCAATGATCTGCAACCATTCTGTGAAAACTACATGCAAAATGTTTGTTTACACACAGAACCTTTTGTCCTCTAAAAAGAGTCCTTAATATCTTCGACAACCTTTCAGATAGCCATTTTGCTTTATAGAACTGTTAAGGGTTCTCAAAGGGCTGTTAATTTCTTTCTTGCGTTAAGGTACGTCCTAGAGCTTTCCTCAAAATTTTAGAACCATTTGCAGACCATTTTAAGTTTCTACCGAGGCCACAAAGGTTGCTGAAGACCATTTTTAGTTAATTTAAGACCATTAATCCATATTAACCTGAATGACAGATTTACAACTGTTTTCGAAGGGTGCGTATAACGATCATTTATTGTTGTCAAGGCACACCCAAAAGTAGCACAATTGGTTAAAACACGGAATTGAGTTGGTTCAACTTAAATACATTACCAAAAACTATAGAAGGGAACCTTTGTTTTTCTCAGGTGTCTTTGCATATATATGGTCAAATTTTGGGAAAATGAGGCAAAATATTTATCGCTTCATGGTCAATTTTCATCTATATTCAGCCGGTAAGGCAAAATGCAAAAAAGTTGAAAAATCATCACTTTTGGCCTATACTGCTACTGCTTTCAATTTAAATAGCGCAAATTTGTATCATCGAGTAGATAATTTTTAGGCTTTTAACATGATACCAAATTTGTTATGTTTACTCTTTATATGTACGCACATAGCGTAAGAATAGCTATATTGGTGAAGACATGCAAATTTAGAGGTCATTGACCTCTGAACGTTCACTCTTCCACCGCTCCGACACTTAAGAGTTTCTTTCAGAGGCCCACGCGATGGTCTGGTATAAATACTCCCCTAAACAAGGACACCTGGTAAAAAATCAGGATTACTTGCTGGTATCTCCCGGTCTAAAATCAGTATACATTCCAGATTTCCCACGGGCGTGTGGGAACTTCGTTGGCACGAATGTTTTTCTCTGGTATTTCTGGCATTGTGTTGGCACTTTTTATCACAGCACAATGCCCTTCCTCAATATCCCTTGGTGATGTCAACCCGAAGACACAGTCCTTGCTCTGAGCTTGCATTTTTCTTCCCCCTGATGGCCTTCAATAGAGTTTGTCCCAAAAAATAGTTTTTCATGCTGTTTGAATGACTACGCGACACCTTTCAACACTAAGGCCTTTTTCCTACTGACAATCCTCGTCGTCGAATAGACCCAGAAATGGTTAAGTGGTTTTGGTAGTTCTTTCAATCTTATCCGGCCAACCAGTAATGATGATCTCTTTCAAATTCATGGAAGCGTGTCCATTGCCGTTCTGTCTGTAATCTTCTGGATGATCCTCTTCTCTTCTCTGTGAATTGTACAAGTTGACTTGTAGGTCTAAGTTGATGTGTTTGTCTTGGGCATTTGGGAGACGAGACAGGGTGTCTGCCAAAATTAACTCTTTACCAGGGCAGTACTTCACGGTTACGTCATATGGCTGTAAGCGTAATAGCATGCGTTGCAGTCTAGGCGGTGCAGCAGTTAATGGCTTTTGTTGTATCATCTCTAATGGTTTGTGGTCTGACTCCACAGTGAAATGCTTGCCGTACACATAGGTGTGAAATACCAAATACCACTGCGAGGAGCTCTCTTTCAATATTTGCATATCTCTGCTCCGTCTCGCTCAGTGACTTTGATGCAAATGCTATTGGCTTGTTATTTTGCACCAGTGCAGCACCTAGCCCTTTGGTGGATGCATCAACTTGTATGACCGTCTCTTTTGTCGGGTTGAAGTACGTCAGTGTGGTCTCCTTGCATATGAGATCTTTCACTCTGCCGAAAGCTTGCTGATGTGAAGCTGTCCAGGTAAACTCAGATTCAGTTTTCAGTAGTTCCCGGAGGTTCGCTGTTTGTTGTGACAGGTGTGGCATGAATGGACTCATGTACGTAACCATTCCGAGAAATTCTTGGAGCTCTTTCTTGTTTTGCGGTTGTTTCATTGATTTGATATCTTCAACCTTTTGAGGGTCTGGGTGCACACCTTCTTTGTCATACACCATGCCAAAGAACTTTATACGTGGACTTTTGACTGCACATTTCTCACTGTTGAATTTTAACCCATGCTGCGCAGCTGTTTTCATCAAGTTGTGTAGGTTGTGGTCATGTTCTTCTTCAGTCCGTCTGAATACTGCTATGTCATTTGCGATGCCTAGTGTGCCATGGCAGTTTTTTAGTATTTGGTCCATCTTATGTTGGAAAACGTCTTGGCTCATAACCAGACCGAATGGCATCCTCTTGTAGCAGTAACGTCCAAAGGGACTGTTGAATGTAGTGAGAAGTGAGCTTTCATCATCCAGTTTCACGGACCAATATCTGTTCTTTGCATTGAGTTTGCTGAAGTACTGGGCTCCACTGAACTTATGAGTGATTTCCTCCAATGTTGGTGCTTTGTGGTGATTTCTTTTGATTGCCTTGTTGAGGTCTTTGGGATCAAGACATACTCGCAGCTTTCCATTCCCACGTCTAGATAGGGCAATTCTACTGACCCGATCAGTAGATTCGGTTACTTTGCGGATAACACCTTGAGTCTCCATTTTGTCAAGTTCCTCCTTGAGCTCATCTCGTATGTGTATGGAGCACTTGCGAGGAGCGTGAATCACTGGTTGTATGTCATCCCTTGTTACTATGTGATAAGTACCAAGGAAATTTCCAATTTTATCAAACTGGTCAGGGTATCTCACTTTAAGATCCTCAATACTGTTGAGTGGTACGAGAGGTGTTTCATGTGCTTGTTGAATCTCACAGTGCATGGTGACTAGCTTAAGGGTGCGTGAACTTTTCAGACCAAATATGGCGGGGCCTGCTGATTCAACAATAAAGAACTTGGCCTCAGTCCACTGGCTGTCATTGTACTTGCATGGTAGGACTACGGATCCATAGTGTCGTATGCGTGTTCCGTTGTACGCTGTTAACTTGACGTCATTATCCTTTACTTCGTGTTGTTTAGGGTAGCCGTGTGCATCTAATTTTTCAGGGAACATGCGTCTGTACATCCTCACTGGGAGCGTGTTACCTTGTGCCCCAGTGTCGACTTTC
This sequence comes from Ophioderma brevispina, assembly GCA_023653785.1. Taxonomy (NCBI): domain Eukaryota; kingdom Metazoa; phylum Echinodermata; class Ophiuroidea; order Amphilepidida; family Ophiodermatidae; genus Ophioderma; species Ophioderma brevispina. The sequence goes on from JAMKCH010003701.1 coordinate 31,797, forward strand.
ACTCTCAAGTGTACAAGCGTGTTTGTGTCGCGCAATACTTGTACATAAGTGAAGGCTTCATCGGTCTGTGCATCCTGGTTGCTAATGTCAGAAACCACTATGTTATCCATCTTCATCTCTATGAAATGGTCACTAAGTGTTGCTGTTGGAGCTTCTTGTCTTTGTATAGCGTCCACTGCAGGTTTGTCACCAGTTTTTCCTTTTGGTTTTGGTTTCTGTCTGCTACGGGATTTGGATCTATTCCTGGAACAAGGGCGTCCTTCACGTCCTCCGTGACTTCTCTCTCCTTGTCGGCACACTTTTTTGAAATGGTTCATTTTTCCACAGTTGTAACATTTGGTGCCAAATGCTGGGCAGTGATCTCTTGATGGTTTGTGTTGTCCACCACAGTTTCTGCACACTCCTGACTTTGATGCTTTAATTGCATTAAGGCCTAATGGGGCTTTGTCTGTCTGTACCTGTGCTAACTGGTTCATGTGCGCAATTGAGGCTTCATGTGTGCGGCCTAGATCTAGCGCTTGCTCTAACGTCAATGATTTATCTTTCGCTAGCAGCTCTTTTTGCAGTTCAGCGTGTTGCGTGCCTGCAATTATTTGTTCAACTAATCTCTCTTTGTGCTCATTGTCCTGAAAATCGCACTTGAACGCTTGCAATTTGATTCTGGGCACAAACTCATCTATACACTCACGTGGTTGTTGTTTGAATTTTTGCAAATATAGGCGTGCCACTCCAAAATTTTCTTTAGGTTTAATTTGGCCAAGGAACCTTTCCCAAACTTTCTTGGGGTCTTTTTTTTCTTCATCGGGCAAATCCCAAGAGTTGTACATCTTGATACCAGTAGCACCGGTAAACAGCAGGATATGGTCGACTTGCTTCCGTTCGTCCACATTCTTGACGCTAAAGTACAGCTCACATTGCTGCTGGAAGATTTGTATGGCTCTAGCCTGGTCTGGGTCTTCCCAGTTCATTCTGGGCATAAATGGTTCCACCATCTTAGACTTTGAGTTCTAAGATTTGAGACTAAGACTTGAGTTCAGTCTAATCGTAGCTAATAGTAGGACTTGCTTGAGGTTGAAGTAACACCGAAATTTAATTAGTCCGACTAGCTGTGACTAGCTCATGAGCTACGGTTTGGGGACTGGGAAGTATCGTACATGCATGCAGGACTTGCTTAAGATATGGACTCATTTACTTCAGCAACTTGCAAATATGGTTTGCTTAGGGCTAAGTAGGCTAAGGTTTGGACTCAAAGTTATTACAGTTCACACTGAGCTGGCAGGGGAAGTGAGGTTCTGTAGACTATCATGCATTTTATTTGCAGTTACAGTTACATGGATGCATTTTGTTGCGTTTCACTTTCGACACATCGTTGACAAGGTTTTATTACATCAGGTAACAAATAAATGTAGTAATTTGTGATGATTTCCGCGTTTTCAGTGACACTATCCAGTAACTTGAGTAAGCATTTGTGCAAAATTCAGTTCAGTCATGCCAGTCTTGCATGTCGTGGGAGTCATGGAACTTTGAAGTTGGACAGAGTTCAAACAGTTCAGGAAGCAACAGCACACTATTCTAAGCCAAAGCACAGAGTTTTATAGTAGGCATTACTACCTGGAATAGTTAGATATCTGTCGGAGTCTGTTACCGTACCAGGTTTATTCGCAATTTAAACCTTAGTTTACATCTTACGGGTGCACACGTTAGCTGCCAAATTCGTATGGTTTCTGGTACTACATGGTACACATTGTTGATCGCCGAAATTCATCGCCACAATGCAGATCCATCAGAGCGTATTTTTCCCCTCTCGCGAGTTCACAGCATCGACAACATCGCTGCCAACCATATAATATATTCAGGCGTGAAGAGGAGAAAATAATACGACTATTAAAGGTCTTTTTGTACAATTTATTTTAGCACACATCAAAACATGTGTTTTAGTGATGAGTCGTCTAGTCCATTGGAATGCATTATGGATTGATTCACAACACCGCCGTCTGGTGTGATTCACAAGTGGCAGTGAAATTATCCTCTGGCAAAGAGTATACATAAATCCAATTATAATAATAATTCAGGTGTGGAAGAGGAGAAAATAATAACGACTATTTACAGTTCTTGTGTCTTTTATTTGCACCAATCAAATGGCTGGCGTCCATGGTAACAGGCAAGAGCATAGAGCGCGCCCCCTGGTGGTGGTTGTTATGATCGTAGTGTGATCAATGTATTGGAAATTGATTATGTCCAAATATATTACACCAAGTTATTATTTAATGATATAGCCAACATTATTATGTTCTTTTCATTTTGTGTACAAAAATATTTAAGATAATTCATTTTGGGAGTATTTCAGATTTTTTTATCATGGCTGATTGACACCCTCATCACATTGCTTTAGTAATGACATTAATTTAATCGGATGAATGTTATTGTAATGACTGTAGATAGTTTAATGGAATTTCAATTTAACATGATTAATGCAAAAAGAGAAAAAAGGAAATTGGAAGTTGCCAGAATCTAGAAATGGTTAGTCCCATTTGGGCTGCTCCAGGGAATCTATCTGAAAGTCACCACTTTCCATGTATCTTATCCAGGAAGCCAAAGAGTTGTCTCTGATCTACACCAGCCCTAAGCCACTTGGTCTTCAGAGCTACATCAACTGTCACCTGCTACAAATGGCTTTGAGGTAATCTGCGGGGGGGGGGGGGGGCCTTGCTATAGATATTCATGATAAGGTTAAAAACGGGTTTGTCCTCAAGAGCTGAGGCACACATGGTCCAGTGAATATACGAGGAGTATTCGGATAAGGCTAAAATAGTTGTCTCAAGAGTTTAGAAGCATATGCGGAACGGGGGATACGACGGCCGTCTCGTTATCCGAGTTGTGTTTGAGCCCCACTGTGCCAATGTGTTGTGTCACTGTGTGGGCAAGGCACTTTATCAATTGCTTGCCTCTTTGACTGCACATTGATATTTCGAAGCAGCTGTTATGGGGAATATTAAATAAGCGACTTAAATTTGAATGCATGCAGAGATTTATTCTTAACTAGACATTAAGAAATAGTTCATATGTAAATATTCAGATATTTATTTGTGTATGATTTGTTAACAGCAACGTATTACATTCTCTCAGTGTTGATGTGTGCTACATGCTGAGTAAGTAAACATTAACTGGTGTGGCAAACATTAATGGGGTCCAGATAGAGGAGTGGACGCTTGAATTGAAACCGGTAAAGCTCACTTTTCTCTGGGGTTTGGCAGGGTGTTTGGGGAGGGGTGAGTGTTGCAGGGTGTTGGTGAGGGGTGGGGTTTGTTTGCGATTAAGTGGGGTGCTGTTAAGAGGACATCAAAGTTTTAAGTTGCAGCCACTTACGTTAAGAGAAATGCATCCTGATGATTTTCCTAGTGGTAGCAGAATAAATTGTAAGTATAGTTATCTTACGTGATGAGCTATTTTGTAAAAAAAAACATTTGTTACATTATGATAATAAATTGCTGATGATTAATAAACACCAAATCTGGTATCATGAAAGGGAGTCTAACTTTAAAGCCTGTGGTTAACCCGGGTTAGTTCCTACATGAGTGGGCCCTTTTGTCTTTGCCTGAACTTTGTTCGGCAGAGACTTAGTTTTCACTTTTCGTGTCATGTCTTTCTGTATGTCTGTCTGTCCGTCCGTCCGTCTGTCTGTCATGCTGCTTGTGTGCTAGCTGTCCGTGTCACCTGCTTGTGTAGATTTATCTGGAGTTCCGTAAGGGCTACGATGGTGTTACTTGGTGTCAATACGCGGGCACATGAGTTCGCGACCTGATTGGATTTTGGGGGTAAAATATGCTAATTAAGTATCTGATTTGCATCTTTCGAAAATTTTCCAGCAAGGCTTGTGTACAAGTTTTCCAGAGTTCCGTAAGGTAGATAATGATTATGTAACTTGGTTGAAAGGGAGCGGGCTGGATTGTTCTCGAACTGATTAGATTTTGGGTGGGGTGTTGGCGGGTTTTTGGGGAGGGTCTAGGTGTTGGCGGGTGTTTTGGGGAGGGTAGGGTGGTGCGGGGTGATGTGGGTGTTGGCGGGGTGGTGTGTGGTGCTGGGGAGGGGTGGGGTGTTTTGGGGAGGGACTGGGGGGGTTTTGGGGCTGGGGTGGTTTGGGGAGGTGGTTGGGGAGGGGATTTAGGTGTTGGGAGGGGGCTGGGGGTGTGGCGGGCTGTTGGGGAGGGGGCTGGGTATTGCGGGCGTTGGGGAGGGGGTGGTGGTGGTGCGGGGACATTGGGGAGGGGGTGGGTGCTGGGAAGGCTATGGATGTTGGGGAGGGGGCTTGGGTGTTGTGGGTTTTGGGACGGGTGGGTTGAATTGGAGGGTGTTTGGGAGTGTGTTGGTGTTTGCGATGTTTTTTTTTTTGGCACGGTTTTGTGTTTATGTGTTGGTGTTTCGGATTGTTTTGTTTTGCATGTTTTGTGTTAGTGTTTGTGATTTTTGCTTGTTTTTTGTAGGGGGTGAGGTGTTGCGGGGTCTTGGAGAGGGGTGGGTGTTGCGAGTTGATATGGGGAGGGGAGTGGGGTGTTTGGCTGGGTGTTTGGGAGGGGGTGGGGTGTTCCTGGGTGTTGCGGTGTTGGGAGGGGTGAGGTGTTGCGGTGTGGTGGGAGGTTGAGGTTTGCGGTGTGTTGGGAGGGTGGGGTGGGTTGTTGCGAGGGTTGGGGAGGGAGTGGGGTGTTGCGGGGTGTGAGGGATGGGGGTGAGGTGTTGCGGGTTTTGGGAGGGGTTGGTGGTGGCGAGGTGATGGGAGGGGAGTGGGTGTTGTGGGGTGTGTCGGGGTGTTGCGGGGTGTTGGGGAGGGGGTGGGGTGTTGCGGTGTGTTGGGAGGGTTGGTGGTGGGGTGTTGGCGAGGTGTTGGGGAGGGGAGTGGGGTGTTGCGGGGTGTTGGGAGGGGTGGGTGTTGCGTTGTGTTGGGGAGGGGGTGGGTGTTTGACGGGTGTTGGGGAGGGGATTGTGGGGTGTTTGCGGCGGAGTGTCGGGGGGAGGGGGCAAGTGCTGGCGGGTGGTGTTGGGGAGAGTGCTGGCGGGACTGGTGTTGGGGAGGGTGTGAGTGCTGGCGGTGTGTTGTGGAGGGGCTGGGGTGTTGGGGAGGGGCTGGGGTATTGCAGGTTGTTACGTGGCGGGTTGTGTGGGTGGGGTTGGGTGGGCGGGGCATTGGGGAGGGGGGTTGGGTGCTGGGGAGGGGTAAGGTGTTGGGGAGGAGGCTGGGGTATTGCGGGGTTTGGGGGACGGGGGTGTGGTGTTGGGGAGGGTGTTGTGGGGTGTTGCAGGGGTTTGGGAGGGGGTGGGGTTGTTGCCAGGGTGTTGGGAGGGGGTGGGTGTTAGGGGGTGTTGGGGGAGGGGGCAAGGTGTTAATAGGTAGAATATGGGGAGAGGGGGTTTTAATTGGGTGTTGGGGAAGTGGTGGGGTTTTATGGGTGTCTGGGGAGTGTGGGGTGGTTGTCGGGTTTTTGGGTAGGGTGTGGGGTTGTTTGTGGTGTGTTGGGTAGGTGTGTGGTGTGTTTCTTGGGTGGGGGGGGGCGGGGTGTGTTTTTTTGGGTGTTGGGTTGGGTTAGGGTGTTTGTCGATGTGGTTGTTGCGGATTTGGGTGTTTTGCGGTTTTTTGGCGTGTTGGTTTTTTTCCGTGTTGTTGTGGATCGTGTGTTTTATTTTGTTCTTGTGTGTTTGTTGCTGTGTTTTTTGTTGGCGGGTGTGGGAGGGGGTGGGGTGTTGCGGGGTTTTTGGGGAGGGGTGGGGGGGGTTGTGTTGTCGGTGGGTTTTGGGAGGGATGGGGTGTTGTGGGGTGTTTGGGGAGGGGGTGGGGTGTTGCGGGGGTTGGGAGGGAGTGGGGTTTTTGCTGGGTTTTGGTGTATTGGAGTGGGTTTTAGCGGGTGTTGGGAATGGGAGTGGGGTGTTGGGCCGGGGTGCTGGGGAGGGGCGGGTGTTCGGGGTGTTGGTGGGAGGGGTTGTGGGGCAATTGGGCGGGGGGTGGGGTGTTGCGGGGTGTGGGGTGTTTTCATGACGGGGTGGTTGGGAAGTTTTTGTGCGTATTCGGGTGTTGTGGATGGGTGGGGTGTTCTGGGTCATTGTGGGGTGTTGCGGTGGTTTGGGGGAGGGGGAGGGGTGTTGCGGTGGTGTTGGGAGGGGTGGGGAGTTGCGGTGGTGTTGGGGAGGGGTGTTGTGGGATGTTGGGGAGGGGGTGGGAGTGTTGTTGAGAGGGGTAGGATTTGTGGGGTGTTGCAGGTGTTGGGAGAGGGGGTGGGTGTTGGCAGGGTGTTGAGGAGGGTGGGGTGTTTTGCAGGTGTTGGTGAGGGAGGTGGGTTGTTGCTGAGGTGTTGGGCGGTGTGGGGTGTTTGGCGGGGGTGTTTTGTGGCGGAGGGGTTGTGGTGTTGTGGGGTGTTGGGAGGGTGTGTGGGTGTTGCCGAATGTTTGGGGAGGGGAGTGGGGTGTTGCGGAGTGTTGGGGAGGGGGTGGGTGTTGCAGGTGTTGGGGAGGGGTAAGGGTTGTTGTGATGGTTTGTGGGGCAAGTTGGGGAGGGGTGTGTTTGCGGTGTTGTGGAGGGTGGGGTGTTATGGGGCATTGTGGGTGTTCGGTGGTGTTGGGGATGGGGAGGGGGTGGGGTTGTTTTTTGGTGTTGGGGTGTTGGCGGTGGTGTTGGGGAGGGGGTGGGGTGTTTGCGGTGGTGTTGGGAGGGGTGTTGCGGTATGTTGGGGGAGTGGGGGTGGGGTGTTGCGTGCTATTCGTTTATTCTTTTTTTTGTGTTTTTGCCTGTTTTCGTGGCATTTTTGTTTTTTTCCTGGTTTTTTTTGCTTTTTTGGGTTTTTCATTTTTTTTTTTTTCGTTTTTTTTTTTTTTTTCTTTTTTTTTTTCTTATTTTATAATAATTTTTTTCTTTGTTTTTTTTTCTTTTTTGTTGTTGTTTGTGTTTTATTTGTTTCTATTTAATTTGTTTTTTTTTCGTCGCTTTTTTTTCGTTAGGGGATTGGGTTGTTGCGGAGTGTTGGGGAGGGGGTGGGGTGTTGCATGGGGTGTTGGGGAGGGGTCATGGTGAATGTGGAGGGGTTTGGGGCATAAGGGGAGGGGTGTGTGTTGCGGGGTGGGTGTGTGTTTGCGGTGTGTTGTGTTACGGGGTATTGTTGAGGGTGGTGGGGTATTGCGGGTGTTGTGGAGGGGTGGGGTGTTAACGGGGCAGTTTGTGGTGGTGTTGCGGTGGGAGTTTTGGGTGCCCTGGGATTGTTTTTGATTGGAGGTTCAGTGTGGAGTTTGTTTTTGGTGAGGGAGTGTGTTGGTTTGATTGTATTAGTTAGTGTGGTGTTTTTGCGGGGTTTATTATTTAGGGGATTTGTTATTTGCGGTGTTGGGGAGGGGGTGTTGCGGGGTGTTGGTGAGGAGGATGTTGCATAGGGGTGTGTGTTGGGGAGGGGTTGGGTGTTAGTGGGGAGGGGATATCTGCCATCCTCCACTGTATCCTGCTCTGCACACTTTCTTGGGAACACTCTGTCTTGTACAGTTTGCAATCTGGATGTGCTGCTCTTGTCTTACAGCTATACGCGCAAGCAAGGCGAGACTTGCGTTCGAGAACCGCCTTGTTGTTTCTCTTTAAAAATACTGTGAAAGTTATGTACGGGTGAAGAAATTCCTCATGGATGGGCCATTCCTGTCCATCCATAGGAATTTTCACGCAACTTTACAGCAACATTTTTAGAGATGTTGGAAGGAAAAAGGTCCACACACCAAAAAAAAAAAAACTCATGTAGAACTAACCTGGTTTAAACCTGGGTCTAAAGTTATTAGACTTCTTTCAGAATACTCACCTAGCTCTTTAGGTCTATTATATTCTAATTTTGCAAGTAGTCTTGACTCAGTGGCTCTTACCCACTGTCTTCTACCGCAGTGAATATCGGTATTCATATTTTTTACATAATCTTTTCTTAGATATCAATGGAATTATTATATCCAGATTTAGAGCTACCCCAGGACTAACCTCCTGTAACATCATGGACTACCTGTTTGATCTCTTTATGTACTGTTTACCACCTACATCTTATCCTGTCCTCAACCTTGCCAAGAAGTTACAAGTAAGAATAGTAACCCCTACTTTGTTCATCACTAATAGCAAAATTATTTCGGGCTGGTTTTGTTTACCTAATGTTAGGTGAGAAGTATTATACCGTTTTACACACAGCAGCGGCGATCTAATGGGGCAACAAGGGGGAGCAGGGCGCGGGGGGCAGAGGAGCGCATGAGCTCGCATCACGCAATGCGTCTGCTGCGGAAGTGTTGCTTGCAGTTAGGCCCACATTTCTAGTTCAATTCACGTGTGAAGAGTCTTACCTATTGATGATAACACGTACAATGAAGGATGTGATTTGATCCTTCAATGAAGGATTGATTTGATCCTTGCAAGTATACCATGATCCTTCAAGTATAACAATGAAGGAATGTGATTTGATCAGTGCTAATCAGAAGGGAATAACATTATTTTTTTTCTGTGTGCCAATAAGTCTCGTTTTGTATGTTTACACGTGTAAATGCACATGTATTAATGCATGTAGCTTGCATATATCCCTAGAGTGTCCCTCTATGTAATGCACCTTATTTTTTCTTTACACTGATTTGTAAAGTTGCAAGCTGCGAAAATAATGTACAATGGAAATAATGACTAGTCTAAAACAGTACAATGTAATAAACCTAATCTGCTTGGTACTTTACAGATTTTAGTGCCTCATTTTAAAAACCTATTTCTTCATTTTGTGCAGTAATAGGTATTTGTTATACAGGCTGGATTTGTTCAGTTTTTTTAACTTAAATTTAATTTGTTACCATTTTGTTAGTTTATTTTTGGATACCCAATTGGAATACTTTGGTAACTTTATTTGTAGACTTAAAGTGAACCATGAATTAATCAGATATCAGAGTTGACATAGTTTAGATGTATGTGGTGTTGACCTCATGTAAATGATTAATTTTTGGTATTTGACCAGGATCTTGACGGGTTGGAAAGAGCGGTCTCGCTGCTTGCTACAACATCCTTCAGGGAATCTGATGGAAACCCATGCATGTCTGGCGCCCTCACTCATTAATGACATGTGGAAACCCTTACCAATGGGCTGACACAGTAAATGGGCCTTCAGACCTCAAAACAGGTAGGAGTGAACACACATCGTCAGGAATTGTTAATTAAATAGTCAAAATCGAAATTATTCCTTGTTGAGTTGAATTATGATTTGACTTATGGTTAAGTCAAAGCCATAATCATGAAAAAACAACTAAACACTTGATACATTTTTTTGAATTCTTCCCCTTCACATTGAACATGGGCTAGTCATTGTTCAATAAAAGCAGTGGTCTGGCCCTTTACCATATCCTTCCCCACCCTTCCAGTAACAATGTTGAGGACCTGCTGAGGCGCTGATAACATGGACTCAGGTCATGACTCAATCAGCATTGCCTTGGAGAGGAGTTGTTTTTCCCCAAAAAAGAAAAAAAAAAAAAAAAAAAAAAAATAAACCAAACAAATTTATAATTAATAAATGTATAATTTGATCATAATAATTCATGCCCATAAAAGTGAATTTGAAGATACATACTTTTCCCCACCTAACCCCCCCCCCCCCTTTTAGTAACGGTGATTAACATGGGCATTTCTTGATATTCAATTACCTCCATTACTCCAGTAAAAGTCATTGGCAAGGGATTGAGTGTATTGGGCAGACTATTTTTATTCGCCAGAAAACTCAACTCCTGCAATGTTTTACTGACTTTGCTTCTTTATCACCTGATAATCCACATAGCTGAAATGATTGTGGCTAAATTTCATGTGAATGCCTTTAACTAATACAGTGATTTTGAAAGATCTGTGTGTCACATTATCTACTTTGTGTACCGCCATGTCCGCCTAGGATACGAGTCTATAGCCAATGGCTGAAACCAGGAGTTCACTAATAAATGCTAGCCCTCTGTGATCATCTGTCACAATGTTCTTCTACAAAGTAAGTTAGATGTTAGTGTAAGGTTTTGGGGTAATGCACTTGATTTCAACAGGAGTTGTCAACATGTTAGATTTAACACTACAAGATTAAACCGTATCTAGTAGGGGGGGGGGACTAACATATGTATCTTCCAATTTTTTGTGGGGGCCCACAGTGGGGATAAGCTTATAAAATCCAAGAGTTTATTTTCTAACCAAGTTTTTGCATTAAAAGTGCTCTGAAAAAGAAATGATTCTGGTCTTGGTTTGTAGATAGTATTTTCTGGACTCTGCAGGGACGTTGTTCGTGTCGTCATTCTACTGCATGTTCTTAACTTTTGGATAGGAATATTCAGTTTGATTTTGGAAGCATTTATCATGGAAGTTGTCAATGTCTTGTGTCATGGATGACATTCTTTAACAAGTTAATCTGGACAAACGCTTTTCCAACGTCAAGGCTTCGTTCTTGTAAAGATTTGCTTAGGCCTTGAATGAAGTATAAACACTTGTGACCTATAATCAGTGTCATCAGAAAATCAAATCGAGATACCACTTTCAGAAGTGATGATGCAGTAACCACACCTTCTTTGCCTGTGTTTTGCTTGGTACTAAAGTCTTCCAAAGTCTCTACAATTGCTGGGTATAGATCTATAAATATCTAGAATGCATCATCTCTGTCAACCCAGCTTGTTCTGCACAATTCTTTTAACTTTGTTTACTTGTTCTTGATAACTTGTGATGTTGGTGTTTGAGCATCTGAAGTCTACTCAACATATCCTCGTCAGTATCGGTCTCCATTTCAGCACTTTCAACTGTTTCTTCATCTGTATTAGCTGTCACTTCAATGCCAGTTGTTTTCTTACTGACAATTTTCTTTGCTGACCCCTTGGCTAGAGACTATTGAAAGAATTTCACTCTCTGGAAACAAATTAACACAAAGTGAATTATAAAAGAAAAGGCTGAAATACAACTTTTATTATTCAAAGCTGTGTTTTCATGAATTTAATGTTTTTCTTGAGTCTCTCATGTTGATAGTTGTGGTTTTTAAATGACCAAAAAAGTTACCTCATCTTCATCTCCCATCATGTTTCTTACTTCAGGAATGATAAAATAATGCACCACACAGTGATTAAGTTGATGTGTAGCATACCAGAATGGTAAAGCTGTGGGATATTTCTTTAATATTCTACTGGAAACACCCTTCACAGTACCACTCATGTTACCTGAAATAAAGAGAAAGAGGAAGGTTATGAAAAGGCCAATAAGTATATGTAACATGTTAAAACTATTGCCACTTCTTTAACCAGAGTCTCTACCCCAAAATTAGCCTGGTTACTAGGCGTTTTTGATTGCCCAGCAGACCGTACAGTCGCATGCAATCATGTCTCATTGCAGACGGCTGCGTTGTGCACCTGCTACTGGCTGCCCAGTTCACCCACCCCATCCCACTACCAAGGCCCGGTTCAGGGTTTTAGTTTTAGGCCTAAATTTAGTAAATAGCACTTAGGCCAAACACCTACTATGCAATTATTGTAAAACTGTACACCATATTTAACATTTACGTTTACAGACAGCTGCAGTAGAACGCATATTATACGGGCGTTACTTGATGTGTAAGACTAAAATAACTATAGCTTGCATTAACAATGGTGGCAGACATGGCTGTATGTATCACATTTCCCCTGGGCATTTTCGCCAGTAAACCAGCACTTAGTCACATAATATATCAATACAATGAGAGCACAAAAGCGAGCGTCATATTCAGTCTGGTTTACAACATGTTATGACAGTAATTACGTAAAAATACACTCACCGTTCTTCACGTTGAACTGATCAACATTTGCTGCATAAGCGGGCAATCAAGGTATAGCCTCTTTCACAGTGCGACGTTTACGTAAACAAACGGTGAGCCATTTTAAAGCGTGTGTATGGAAATGACTGATGAGACTGGTGTGTGTCCAGTAGTAATAATGTCCAATCGCGGCTGTTGTCACACAGGTGTTCTTTAGTCACTTCAGCGGGTCTCTTGCACGGGTCCCTTGCTTTTCTTGCCATATGCAGGTGTTGATTAGCAATTTGATAAGGAAAAGACAGTCTTGATTCTCAGAGTGTTTAAAACATAGGCTATAATTTCTCACAATAAAGTAATACGGAAGGTATCAATTATATTAGTATAGTTAGTTAGTTAGTTAGTTAGTTAAAGCAAAGTTTTAAATCCGGTTTTGTCCCCGTCAACGGGGGTGGCCGGATACACTCACACCAGCAATAATGCTTTGTGAGGATTTATTGAGCAAAAGATAATTGACCGGATGCCCTCCCTGACGCCAATCCACAGTTTCGACGGTGGGCCTAGCCTTTGGGCAACTATGCCCACCATACAAGGCAGCATGTGCTGGATGGCCACCAAGCTCTCCAGAGCCGACGCCCTGTAGGTAGATCTTCTTTTTCATTCTACCCGGGTAACCAGTTACCCACCTCATCAGATTTCCTTAGAAAATCGATGGAGGTGACGGTTTAGCCGCCGACAACTCGGCCCTGGGGCAGGTAGTACTGGTTACCAGGATACCAGTAGCAGGCCTTAAAAGGAAAGCTGACCTTGAATAGCATTTGTGGAAGTCTACTACTTAATAATACCGATACTTGAGATCATCGTCGTCTTCATCGTATATATTTATCATCGTTGTTGTCCTCGTTGTCCTCATCAATGACCATTAATTTTAATTTTTAATTGGTTAAAAAAATTAATACATTGTCCAGGAGGTGCCCTGCCCCCGATCCAGCACTGAGAGACATATATGTGATTGTGATCAAGCAAAATGGTGGAGGACAGTCCGCAAATTATGATTTTGAGATCTAGCCAAACAAAGGAGAAACTGTCTTTTGTTTCCTATTGTTATGCAACCCCCCCTTCACTGACATATCTTTGAATTAAGGACACTATCAGTGATTTGAAATTTTTTTTTTTAATGCAGAAATAGCTTCAAAGTGAAGGATAAGTCTGTATAATTCTCATAAGTTCCCTTTTCCAGCTGTACAATTGACAGAAAAGGAAGAAAACGGCAGTGTTCCAAGATACGATTCTCCATTCAATTACGTGTTGTAGTAAGTGTCCGTTCGGGACAATTAATGACTCTAAATTCTCCGATTCTGTCCTTATTAGGTTTGGCTTATGGTCTTCTCATTTGCAGGGTATGTAGGATACCTGTTACTGTTACATAGTGCAAAAATCTTGATTTTGATGATTTGTCGATTTGCTGATTTAGCAAATCACTGATATAGTGTCTTTAATTGGTCAATTTCAATGGGGGTTTCAGCAAAATGTGCTTTTTAAATGGTGATACAGTTATAGGAAAAGTAAAAATCGAATTTGACCGATCAGACTTTTTGCTTGATCGCATCACATATAGATTCTAGCATAGCAATTGCCTCAAAAATGTATTTCACATTTTGTAATTCTTTTATAAGAATGATGCAACTCCTAAAATCCATCCGTATCGTGTCCGTGTAGCAAACGGTAATTTTGTGGGTCCATAAAAAAGGATCATGGACTCAGAATATAAGCATCACCCCTGAATTCCACAAATGCTATTTATATTCAATTATTATAACAATTATCCTATTTCTGAGCATTATGCGAGTTCTATTCAGTTAATCACATTGCCCTCTAGTAACATATGTGATGCGATCTGGGAAAACCTGCCACATGGTGGGAAATTTATATTTTGAGTTCTTACTATCACTGCAGAGTTTGAAATATTAAGTTTCCATAACTGTTCACTTCTTTCTTCTTTGATAACACACGTCATAAGTTACGCCTTATACAATCTGACAAAAAATAAAGTACAATATAACAGATTTTAAGCTATTTTCTTTATTTTTTCAAAACCGTCCTGTACGACATGTGGCGGGTTTTCCCAGATCACATATATCAACAAAATATGGCATGGTCTTGTCCATTAAGTTGTTGAATATTACATGATTTAGGTGGAGAGAAAGTACCATACTTTACTTGCATCTATCCATCATATGTTCTAGGTTTCTACTGTTCCTGACTTGTTCACACACCATTCTTCATATTTCAGCATGTATGTCCAAAATGAACCATTTTCTTTATCTCATTCTATCCCACATTTGCCCTCTTTTAATGTCAGGGATTCATCTGACAAGAACAGCATTGCTGATGAAGACAACACACCAATAGTTGACAGGTCACCAACACTGAAGGCAGTCTTAGACCAAATGGAATCTCTTGGCAGACAAATTCTAGATGACCAAGCTGTAAGATATATATTTGTGTTTGTAATATACTGTAAAACAAGAGGGTTAATGGATGGCAGTTTGTAACATATTTTCTAGATTTTTTAATATATTTTTGTAGTTTTTTATTACTGGTGGCTTTGACAGAACACAGTATGTACACAACAACATTAAGTGAGAATGGGGTTCACAGATCTTACTATGTCCCAAACAGGTATTACCTACCCATTCCATAGGATCAATGGCAACTTCTAGAGGTTTATTCATCCTAAGCAGATGGAGTGCTTTCTTTTGCAATATATCATGTAACTACAATTATGTGGTGCCAGCACCATTCCAGATGGGAGAGTCATATTCCTTTAGAAGGCAAATGTAAGCCTTGTTAAATGGAATTGTATTTGAGTGTGGCAGAAAGTTTCCTGCTCAACCTAGGAACATGTAAGCCTTATGACAGGCATGTATCCAAAGGAGTTGTCTGCTTAACAATATTGAAAATTAAGGTTTATGTATGCTGGTAGAAACAATGACAGGAAAGGTAACATCATTTTACAAATATTTCTCTTCAGGAAAATTTACAGAATACTCTTGAAGGTATCAGAATAGCTGTGGAAGTCACTCTGCATTCCTTTGCCGCCTGGACTGAAAAGCACAGCGACCATCACCCAACATCTGCCACAGCACCTCACATGACGCCTCGTACTCCAGGCAGGAAAACCCAGGATAAGCATGGTTTCTATCTGTGGTTGAAACTGGACCAAATTAAAGAACTGTGTGGAGTGTGGAAGTCTGCACTGCAAAGGCTTGCCAATGATGACCAAGCTGTAATGGTGGATAGAGAGTATGTTAGGATATTGCAGAGTATCGGCACATTGTTATCTGTTGCAGGTTGGTGCAATAATGTAATCAGTCTTGCCTCCCCCATTCCCAATTGAACACAGATTGAGAGATTTTTACCTCAGCAATTGTAATGTGCAGAACTATTTTCTTGTTGATTTAGTCCGTGTCTCTATCTCTGTGCAGAGATGTCAGCACAAGATTTGTTGGTCGCAAGAGTAAATCGCCCGCTCTGACTTGAAGGGCCGGCACTTTTATGCGTGACCACAAAGATGGCATTTCTTGACGTGGGCGTAATTGTTATGACATCACTGCACAACAGTTTTTTACTATCACAATAGTGAATGGCTTATATTGTAATACTTATGATTGAGTCTGGATGTTTGTCTTTGATGTTCATTAATCTTTCGTATCGACAAAATGCAACTACCTGTAAACTTGAAACTTGGTAGGATAGTAGACCATGATGACTTCAGGTCCTGTGTAGTTTGCAGCAAGATATCTGTATGTTATTGAATATTGATGAGCTCATTTGCATATCATCAAAAATGTGTCGTTCATTCACTGTTCTGACAAAATGCAACTACCCATGAACTTTAAATGTAGTAGGAGGGTAGACCATGATAATTCTGGTGCTGTGTAGTTATGCATCCAGATATCTGCATGTTAATGAATATTAATGAGCTAATTTGCATAAGAACATTGCTTTTGGGGTCATCGTAAATTTTACGGACTATGTAATTGTTATGGAGGTGTTTCAACTAATGATATTGTAGACTTGGCAGAATGGTTGTTTTGTGGAACCCATGTATGGAGAATTTAACTCATTGTGAAATGTTTATTTTACAGATGTTGTCAAATTTCCAGCTTCTATTACTCATCAGTTGACATGGATGATTTCACTACCCTGGTTGCCGGTAAGACCCTTTTTAGTTTTTGTCAAATACAAGAACATGTATATCTGTTCATTTTTTTTCTGTATCGAGAAATATATAAAAATAAACTTCGAACTTGAAATTATATAGGGAACCGCATGATTACAGCTGATAAATCATAACACATAATAAAACAGTAAATGAGCATCCAGAGGTCATTTGAGGTCACTTTGATGTTACTTTTTATTCAAACTGTAAGAAAATGAGAAAGGGACAAACACCTTCACTATGAAACTCTTATCACTCAACAGGGACATATGGGTTGTATGTTGGTAAGGGGGCAAAGATCATTATGGTCATATTATGTCCATAAGATTTAAATGCACTATAGTTACAGCCTGATTGCAATGAAATTTGACCACTAAAATCAATTGGTGATTTGCAAGGCCTTTTCACATGTTCACTGAATGAAATGCTTCTTTGCAGATGTTCTGGTTTAGAACTTTAAAGTTAGACCATAAACAATTTCATAACAAATGTTCTCATTGTATAGATGGATTCCAATTGGCTAGACTTGAAAGTACATGGAGATCCTTCTGCTAAAGACATAGACAGTTAAGCAGTAGTATAGCCGACAAATGGGTAAGAATTCTTAGTTGATCAATCCGATTTATTTTTATTTCATTTATTATTTGGATTGATTTATATTTATTAGGTGTGGGAGAAATAATGAGTATCAAATGCATATGTAATGCAGGAGTGGGGAATATAAGCTCAATCGGCAGCATGTTTCTGCTTGTGACCGTTGTCTATGGCCTTTTCACTAGTAAG
Organism: Ophioderma brevispina; assembly: GCA_023653785.1. Lineage (NCBI taxonomy): Eukaryota > Metazoa > Echinodermata > Ophiuroidea > Amphilepidida > Ophiodermatidae > Ophioderma > Ophioderma brevispina. The sequence goes on from JAMKCH010003701.1 coordinate 48,567, forward strand.
CCACTATAGTTGATGTCACAGAACCTCGGCAATCACACTCTGTGTGCAGTAACCTAAACGTGATACGTTTACAAAAACAACAAACTTGTTAATATAGAACTGGTATGAAAAATTTTGAATTGTTGAATGTCATTTAGTTGCTGAAGAATTCGAAATATTAGGATGGGGTTGGGCCAATTTGTAAGTTCATTCCATGGTGCAAATTATAGTGATATTCCTGATATACATAATGTTTCATATTTGTCCGTTCAAATGTTGTATTTAACAGAGCCCAACACATGTCAGTGTATAAAGGTGGCGGGTTTGTTTTGAGGAGGCCAACACCCGAAAATGGAGGACACATCTGTTTAGAGCTGCCAGTGGGTAATCAGGCTGAAAATTTTTTAACTTTTAGATTTGGCCACCACAGCCAATTGTGTTGTACTTGTAAAAGCAAAATAACTACAAAATGATACCTTAGTTTGATATTTAAATCTATTTGAAAAATTATATCAAATTGAAAAAAAATGTACTGGATATTCTCTTCCCTAGTGTAACAAGTCTTTTATTTTTGTGCTTGTTAGAAGCAGTTATTTAGAAGTGTAAATTGATTTGTTTTTCTCTACAAACACAGAATACATATTTGTTCTCTTTTTCAGGGAATAGTCATGATGTAGTGAGAACTGCTGCAGTGAAAGTGTCCCTATTTTTCTGTATAACCTGGGGCCTAATTCACGCTCATCTAGTTCAAGATATTATTCAGTAAGTTCGTCTTGAATGTTTTGAATATTTCACTGTCCCTGCTGCTGCAAGTTTAAGAAGGATATAAAAAACCTTCTTTGCATGTCTGTATCTCTGTAGTAAAATGTTACCCTTTAAATGATGGGGACTCAGGGCATTATTTTGCAAAGTCTGACTGTAATTTTAACCAAACTTAAAAGTTAATCTTTTGGTGCTTGGCCAATCCACATGTTTTGAAAATTATTTTAAGTCAAATGTCAAACACTGATCAACATCTGAATTGAGAAATTCGACAAATTGAAAAAATGTCCTATTGTCCTCCTGGTAGGAAGGATTAGGATATTGGAAGGCGGGTCCATCAGGGCTCATGCTGGACAGACATATCTAAGAGGTCAGAGGTCATCAAGTGGTCATGTGAAATCATTGTTCTGATCTGCTCATAAGGTTTTGCAAGTTTGTACCGGTATAAATTTCCATGTTGTTTTAAATCATTACACTGAACTGTTTCCTTTATACACCAATTTGACTGAAACATATGCATTCCCTTCTGGAAGTGGAATGCCCCAAAATACCTATTTTAGCACCCCTAAAAGAAGAAATGGTCTCGACCAGGGACCCCAGGTCACACCCTGTCGACCAGCTCTTCCTCATTCCGGTTTTGGCCCAGAACTTACCAAAACGGACGCGTGTTACCGAAGCTCTGTCATTAGCAGCCCAAAATTAACTGAGATTTTGATAAGGACTAGTTGTCGTTCTCATACGGCATACTCTACTACCATTACCATAACTATCTGGATATATTACTGGAATATATACTTGATTTATAGCGCTCAATCGGACGGAATAAACGGAGACTTTTTTCACCGTCGGAGAGAATTTTGCCGCGAATGCGGTCATGTGATCTGTTTAGCGGGAAAAATACGGGTAAACAAAGCAGCCATTGACGCACTGTTGCTGTTTGGATGCCTTGACTATGTGTGAGTTTGTGATGTTTATTTAGAGGCTTGGTGTAAAATCATTTTACTCCGGTCCGGGGTTAATCAAAGGCAGCCGCTGCTTGACTCTGGCTGCTCCCATGCAAAGGTTGGGTAGCTTGGGCTAATTGCGGCATGTGACGGGGTTGGCTTCGGGCCGCCTCCTCAGCGCGCCACCGGCCGCTGGCCCTAGGGGCTGCTCCGGTGCCGGCTAGCGCCGTCTGCTCTGCCAATCCCCCGGGGGGGGGGCTTGGCGGCCTGCGGGCGCTCCGGTTAGTGGTGAGTGGTGATGGTAATGCCCTGGTCGCCCGGGCTAAGCCATCACAGATGTTGTCCACACCTAGCGCGGTAACGGTCCCGGTGTCTTCGGCACTTCGACCGCGACCCACGGTGGCCCATACTTCGGGGTATGTTTTCGGCAAACCCTTGGGGGCATTGGCTTCGGTATCCCTTGGCGGGACGCCAAACAGGTGTTGGCTACGCTCACTGAACCCCGTTGTGACTAGCCTTGCTGTAATGCAGGGCCTCCTCACGTGGTGCCGCACGCTGCTCGGGCCTTCGGGATGGCGTTAGCGAGGGTGGCGCTCCGCTGGGCTTGCCTCCGCAGATGCCCCAGCCGCGACTAGGTCGGCTCAGGCCTCTTTCGCGGGTACGCCTGCGCGGTAACTAGTGCTGGTTTTCCAGCACCTGTCTCCTCGGCGGGTCCGCCTATTGCGGGGTACCCGGGCTGGTTTGCCCTGACCTCTGGCGTTTTCCGCCGGGGCTGCCTTAGTGGCCTGCTCTGCGGGGACACCAGTACCCGCCGCAGCCTACCTTTTCAGGGACGCTGCATCCCCGTACGTGGTTACCCACCCAGTCGGGTTGGACTGCTGGGGTGGGATGGTATGGTCTTTCGACCGGGGGACTCCGCAAGCGGGAAGCCCATACCAGGCCTATAGCCACAACGCAGGGCCTCCGCCGTGGTACTGCCCAGCCGCAGGAACCAGGCGGTGGCTGTCGGGGCTGCTTCTGACCCACTTCGAGCGGGAGTCAGTTGCGCCTCTGCTGCAGCAGTTGTTCTCCTTTATGGGAGCCACTCAAGCTGCGGGCGGGGTACAGCCTGGTACCGGGCGGGGGCAGGGCGGTGTACCCGTCCACTACCTTCGGCTTACGTGCCCTGGCAGGGCGCTGAGAGTCGCGGCCTGCCTTGCGCGCCTGGGCGGCATGCGGAGGAGGGACAGCTTAATCTGGGCTTCCCTATCCTCCCTCCGGGAAAGCGTCCAGGCGTTGACGCTTCCCACCAAAAACGTTGGTCTTTCTGTGGAAGCGCCCAGGGAGGTCACTCAGAAAGCTCTCATCTTACCCGGTGAAAACTTTCGCCAAGTCGTTGGAAAACTACCGAAGGGACTTCGACTCTTCTGAGGACTCCAACTATAGATTCTTGACCTAGCAGACCAAGTTGCCAACAGGGGCAAGGCCGCCCGAATGCTTCTCACCCTCTGGGGAGGATCAGTTGAAGCACCTAAACCTGGCGGTGACCTCTGGTATCAGGCTAGGTGCTATCTCTATGGTCCTCAGCCCACGACCTAAGATCCTCATTGGGGCGAGGTGGAGCTTTCTCCTCGGAAGCCTCTGATCGCCTTGACCTCCTAGCCTCGATAGTGACTCGGCAAACGGAGAGCTTCAATGTCTCCTGGCGCGTCGGCCTCAGCTTCCTGCGACGCGGAACGCCTGCTTCACTATCGCACCCTGAGCTCAGACTACTTGCAATCGGGGTCTCTAAGACAAGCCCGAGTCGCGGGAGCCGGGACGTCCTCTTTGGAGGTTCTTCGGTTGACTCACTTTGCTTTGCCTCGCGGACACGCGTGGAGTCGAGCAGGCGCTAATAGGAGGCTCAGGCGAATCTCTCCGGGGAGATCTTCGGCTAGAAGAAGAAGCGCTCAGCGCTCCTCTCTTCAGCCGTTGCCGCCAAGCAGGCGAACAAAGTCCGAACGCCTCAGAACCCAAGAAGCCCGCAGCCCCGGCTCTACTTCTTCTCAGGGTCAGCGGGCCAAAAGCCGCAGGATCCTCACCCCCTCCCCAAAGCAAGGCGCCTGGGAAGGGAAGAAGCCTTCGTTCCTGAGGGCACGGCCTGCCGCGGGGTATCCCTTCAGGAGGGAGCCTACCACCTCCGGTGGGCGGCCCCTTAGTTATTACGTGCGGGGAAAATTTTTTTGGCCAGCCATTTCTCCCGCCACCTTGGGTGCTGATGTGGTGGAACGGCGGTATCGAATAGAATTCACAGCGGAACCCCCGGCGACTTCCCACTCGAGACCCACCCCCCTTCCGGGGGAGCGGAAGAACCAAATTCTTCTGGCCGAGGTGCTCGGCGCTCTTGGCGTTAGAGAGGCCATTTTTTTCCCGTCGACCCCCTTCACCGAGGGGTTTTTGTCGACGTTCTTCTTGGCATACAAGAAGACCGGGGATTGGCGTCCCATCCTGAACTTGAAGCCTCTGAAGCAGTAAATCAAGCCGAAGAAGGTAGGATGGAAAAACCTCGCAGGTCGATCCTGCGGTGTCCTTTGAAGGGGAGCTGGGCATTTTCTTTAGATCTGAAAGACCCCTACCTACACGTTCCAGTCGCAAAAAAAAAACAGGACGTCGCTGGCTCCAGGATTCCAAATCCAGGGCCCGTCGTACGAGTGGACGGTTTGTCTCCCCTTCGAAACTATCCACCTCTCCCGGGGTCTTCACGATGGTGACCCGGGACAGTGGGCGCCTTACTCAGGCGTCAGGGGGTCACCCTCTGCAATGTACCTGGACGCCCACTGGCTAATCTCGGGACCGTCGCCCCAGGCGGACGACCGAGATGCGTCAGTTCGTACCAATTCAGGGGTGGTTGCAGAGGTTGGGCTCATTGTCAAAACTTGGACAAATCGAGCCTAACCCCCTATCAAGACCTGAGACCTGAGGTATCTGGGTGCGCCGGCTGGGCTGAAACTGCTTCGCGGCTTGCAGAACCGCACGGCCCCCGAGAGGGTGACGATGTCGTTATTCAGATGCGACATCCATGGCGATGCTTACGAGGCCCCCCGCTCGAGACGGGCTTGCCTTCTCGGCCTGCTGGCCAGTCTCGTCGACCTCGTCCCGTTCTGTCGCTTCCATTTATCGAGATGCTTCAAAGACCTCGGACGGTACAGGCTGATCAAGCACCCAGATTCCCGTCTGTTCCCCATCAAAATCGGGGATCCGGGCACCACCTGGCATGGTGGGGTCTCCCTGCCACCAAACCTGACTTGGGTAATTTCTTTCCCCGCGCCTCATGTCGATACTGTTCACGACGGATGCGTCGAAGCGGGTGGGGGGGTTTCACATAGACTCAGGCGCCTCGGCGACGTGGTCCCGGACCGAGGCTTGGGCCCATGTCAATCGCCTCGAAATTTGGGCAGTAGACAGACTCTTACTACTTCGAGGCTGGATGGGGACCAACTCCAGTGTCCTGGTTACAGATGGACAACTCCACCGTGGTAGCCTATATCAACAAGCAGGGCAGGGCTCGGTCCCGGTCCCTGTGTCCGTTGCCATGCGTCTCATAGCTTGGTGTAGGACCGGGCCGTCACGTTGTCCGCAGTACACATTCCAGTGGCCGTTCAATTCCTGCCGACGATCTGTCACGAGGCAGGCAGGATGACGGCCTCGGAATGGATACTTGAACGAGATGTAGTGCGGAGGATCTTCGAGAAGATTTAGTCCTCAGATCGACCTGTCGCCTCGAAACTGAGTCACCAGCTCCCTATGTACTGCACCCGGACTCACGGACCGGGTGCGTACACAGTCGACGCTCTGCGATGATAGGCTGGACGGGTGCACGGACTATGCCTTCCCTACCAATTCTGATTCTACATCGTGTAGTTTCGAAAATTGGGCGGGAGGCGTTCCGTGTGTCATTCTCATCGCTCCCTTTTGGCCAAAACACCTTTGGTTTCGCCCGATGGTGGATCGCTTGTCGGCTCTGCCGCTGCATCTACCGAACCGTCCGGATCTAATAACGCTTCCGGACGGAGGGAGCGGCCAGTTGGCTGGAGCACCTAGCGTTGACTGCGTGGCCATTATCCGGCAGCGATGCCGAGTGATTTGGCTTTCGCAGAGGGCGCCTCGCTCATATTTCAGCAGGAAGGAAGGAAGTCCACATGGACGCTGCTCTAAGCGTATTGGACACTACTTCCGATGGTGTGAGCGACGAGAGGTGGCTCCGACTCGGGCATCTGTAGCGATATCGTGAATTTCTCACTGTCGCTTTGATAGGGGACTTGAAACTTCGACTGTAAGAACTACAAGTCCGCTATCCTAGCGATCAATAGAGGTTTCGACGAAGGAATCTACTATAATGACGATGGCTCGATCCGTCTCCTTCTAGAGGGGATGTATAATACACGACCTCCGGCCAAGAAGACGGTCCCTCCCTGCGACCTTAATACTGTCTGAGGACCTATGTGTGAAGCCCCCATTCGAACCAAAGGATGAGGAATACTTAAAACATGTCACCATTAGCCGGTCTTCTGGTCGTCAGCCTGGGGAGACGAGCTCGGAGATTGAGATAAGAATATCTCGAGCTTTGTCAGGTCGAATCCTCGCGGGACAGGGTCAATTGTTCTTCAGGACGGATTTTCTGGGCAAAGCACGAGTCATCCTAGTCCGACACTCAACAATTATCTTACCCCGAAATGCATGTCATCTTCGGTGCGGGAAGAAAGCATCCGCCTGTGGTTGTCACGTTCGGGCCTGGCTTGAGTACTAAACGTAAAATAGTTGACTCGGGGCTTCGAACGACTCGGTGTTCTACACACGCTTCCCCACGGTGTCCGCGTCGAAAAAGCGACAATGCAGATGGGGGGGGATTAGCGTGTAATTAATGATTCTAACGCGGTGATAGGAGCTTCTCAAGCTCGAGCTCACTCTGTCCGTAACATCCACACCGTCCGGGGCCTATCACCGCGGAATCAGCATGCCGAAATCTGGAGCGTAGCGTGGAGGGCGCCCACAACGTTTTCGTCGGTGTATTACGAAACTTACAAACTCCCCAAGAGAACGTTGCGAGGGACTCCTGCAGAAACAACAATAAAATAACCTGTAATTTGCATGGTCTGTATATCGGTAGTAAAAATGTTACCTTCAAATGATGACTCAGGGATTATTTTGCAAAGTTGACTGTAATTTTACCAAACTTAAAGTAATCTTTGTGTGCTTGGCAATCACAATGTTTGGAACTTATTTTATAAGTCAAATGTCAAAACACTGATCACATCTGAATTGAGAAATTCTACACATTGAAAAAAATGTTCCTATTGTCCCACTGGTAGACAGGATATTGGACAGGGGTCCATCAGGGCTCATGCTGGACAGACATATCTAAGAGGTCACGAGGTCATCAAGGTAAGGTGATGTGAAATCATGTTCTGATACTGCTTCTATAAGTTTGCAGTTTTGGAACTGGATTTAAATTTCAATGTTGTTTTAAATTCATTCACACTGGAAACTGATTTCCTTTACACCAAGGTTGCTGAACATATGCCTTTCCCTTCTGAGAAGTGGAAGGCCCCAAAATACCTATTTTAGCACCCCTATAAAAGAAGATATATGGTCTCGACCAGTGACACCAGGTCACACCGCTGATCGACATTAGCTCTTCCTCATTCCGTTTGGCCGCTTCTTTGTACCCAAACGTGTAGCGTTTGTTACTCGTCCAGAGCAATCTTGTGTAGAATTAGCAGCCAAAAATTAACTGAGATTTTTGATACTGGGACTCAGTTGTCGTCTCATACATACTCTACTACTATACCAACTATCTGGAAATATATAAATGGACATATACTGGGATTTATGCGCTCAATCCGGACCGAATAAACGGAGACTTTTTTCACCGTCGGAGAGAATTTTTTTGCCGCGATGCGGATCATGTGATCTGTGTAGTGGAGAAAATAAGGATAAACAAAGGGCAAGCCAATGAAGCACGTGTTGCTGTTTGGATGCCTTGGGATCGTGTGTAGTTGATATGTTAGTTGTTATAGAGGCTTGAAAATCATTTTACTCCGGTCACGGTGTTCAGCCAAGGCAGGCCGCTGCTGCTATGGGACGCTCCCATGGCAAAAGGTGGGATAGGAGGTGGTGCTACGCTAACGATTCGCCGGGGCCATAAGACTGAAGGGGGTGGCTATCGAGGGCACCGCCTCAACTCAAGCGCACGCCACCAGGGAACTGCTGGCTCGACCTGGTTTTCAGCCCTACCCCTAGGGGCTGCGTCAGGGCGTCTAGCGCGGATCTGCTTTGCCAATCCCCTGGGGCTGTGGCGGCTGCGGGGGCACTCAGGTAGTGGTGAGTGGTGATGGGTAATGCCCTGGTCGCCCGGGGGCTAAATCCATCACGCTGATGTCCACATAGCGAGAGGTACGGTCCCAAGGATATTTTGGTGTCTTCGGGCAACTTGATCGCGGACCAAACGGTGGCAATGACTTCGAGGAGGGGTAATGATTTCGGCAAACCCTGCGGGCCTTGGCTGTAAGCGGTATCCATTAGCGGGACCCCACAGGTGTTGTGGCTACGCTAGCACTGCACCCCTATGTCGTGGACATGAGCACAATTTGCTAGTCATGCAGTGTCCTACTGTCAGCTGGTGCCCGCACGCTGTCCGGGCCTCTAGCGGGGCTTAGGCGTGAAGAGCGAGTGTGTTGGCTCAGCTGGGATTAGGCGACTCCGAACTAGATGCCCCAGCTGTTCACTAGAAGGCGGATCAGGCCTTCTTAACTCGCAGAGAAGATAATGCGCCTGCTGCTAAGCGGTAAAAGGAGTGCTGGTGGCCAGTAACAACCCTGTCTCCGCCGCAGGTCGCCGTAGGGCGGTGGGGATGGTACCCGGTGGGATCCCCGCCTTGGCTATTCCTCAGGCGGGGGCTGCCTTCGTGCCTGTCCTCCGGGGACACAGTACCCGCAGCAGTCCCCCTGAACTTCTGCAGGTATACGCTGCCAGCAACCGTACGTGGCTTAACCACCCCGCGAAGAGTCGGGTTGGACGACGCTGGCAGGGGGGACAGTATCTGGTAATGGCGTCTTTCGGACGGTGGCTCCCGCAAGCGGGAGCCCCTCCAGGCTATTGCCACACCGCGCCTCCGCCGTCGGATGCCCAGCCGCAGGACACCAGGTTGCGGTCCGGGGCTGCCTTCTGACTCCACATTGCGAGCGGAGTCAGTTTGCCAGCCGCTGCTGCAGCAGTGTGTCTCCTTTATGGGAGCCACCACACAGCTGCAGGCGGTTACCTTCAGCCTCGCCGGGTACCGGGCCGGAGGCAGGGCGGTGTACCCGTCCATTACCCTTCGGCTTACGTGCTGCGCAGGGTGGCTGAGAGTCTCGGCCACTGGCCTGCGCGCCTGAGCGCGTGCGGAGGAGGGACTGCAGCTTAATCCATTGGGCTTCCCTTATCCTCCCTGCCAGGAACAAGCGTACAGAATCGAGGCGTTGACGCTTCCCACAAACGTTGGTCTTCTGTAGGAAGCGACTCCAGGAGAATTGGTCACTCAAAGAGCTATCTTGTACCCGGTGAAATTGAAAACTTTCGCCAAGTGTGAGAAACGACGAGGCAGGACTTCTACTCCTTCCTGGAGGTACTCCAACTATTAAGAGATATTGAACCTAGACAGCCAAATATGTTGCAATTTTTACGGGCAAGGCCGCCCGACTGCGTTCTCCCCCTTCTGGGAGGTTTATTCCAGGTGAGGCACCTAGACCTGGCAGTGACCTCTGGTATCAGGCTAGGTGCTATCTATATGGTACTCGCCCCACGACCTCAGATCTATTGGCGAGGGTGGAGCTTTCGTCCTCAGTGGAACCTCTGATTGCCTTTGCACCGTCCTAGCCTCGCCTAGTGACTCGGCAAAACAAATAACACGGGGATAAGGCAGTCAGGTGACTCAAGTAGGAGCGTGAGCCTCAGCTTCCTGCGACGCGATGAACGCCTGCTTCCACGTCTGCGCACCACTGGAGCTCCGATCGTGCCCATCGGAGCGGGTCTCTAAGACAAAAGACGAGTCGCGGGAACGTCCTTTTTGAGAATGGGTTTCAGTTGCGGTGGGACTCACTGCTTGAATCAGCGGCCACGCGTGGAGTGGAGGCAGGCGATCCAAGGAGGCCTCAGGTGCGTAAGATTCCGATCCGGGAGGATTGGCTAAAAGACGAAAGCGATTTTCCGACGCTCATCTTTTCCAGCGGTGCCAGCCAAGCAGGCGGAAGGCGACACCCGCCTAAGCAACCCAAGAAGCCCGCAGCCCGAGCTACTTCTTCTCAGAGGTCCGGGGCCAAGCCGAAAGGCTCGTCCCCCTCCCAAAGCAAGGAGACCTGGGAGGGAAGAAGCCTTCGTCCTGAGGGCACGGCGGACGCGGGGGTCTCTCCTTCAGGAGGGAGCCTTACAACCTCCGGTGGGCGGCCACTGATGCTGTTAAAGAGGAAGGGAATTATGAGTGACATAGGGAAGACGGTGCCTGGGAAGGGAAGCCAGTTTCTCAAGAACCTTGGGTGCATGAGAGAGCGTAAAGGTGAGGTATAACGGGGTACTCGAATAGATTCACCGACCTTACGAAACACCCTAGAGCCCGGAGACTTCCCATCCGTTGACCCCCACCTTCCGGGGGAGCGGAAGAACCAAATTCTTCTGGCCTAGGTCTCGGCGCTCTTGGCGTAGGGTGCCTTTCCTCCGGTCGACCCCCCTTCACCGAGGGGTTTATTGGGCGACGTCTCTTGTGCTCACAAAGAAGACAGGGGATTGGCGTCCCATCCCATCCTGAACTTGAAGCCTCTGGAATCAGACATCAAGCAGAAGTAAGTTAGGATGGGAAAACTCTCGCGTCAGATCCTGGCGCTGTCTTTTGAAGGGGAGCTGGGCGGCGTCTTTGGATCTGAAGGACCCCTACCTACACGGTCCAGTCGCAAAAAAAGACCGTCAGATGGATAAGGTCCAAAGCCAGGGCCAGTCGTCCGAGTACATGAGTGGAGTGTTCCCCTTACGAAACTATCCACCTCTCCAGGGTCTTAAGTTGGGACCCGGGAAGTGGGCGCCTCCCTCAGGGCGTCAGGGGGTCAACCTATGCATGTACCTGGACGACTGGCTAATCTCTTCGGACAGATCGCCCCAGGCGACGACCGGAGATGGTTCAGTCGTATGACATTAGGTGTGTGTGGCAGAGGTTGGGCTTCATTGTCAACTTCGACAAATCGAGGCCAACCCCTCTCAAAGACCTGAGGTATTCTGGTGCGCGGCTTGCAACTGCTTTCCGGGCATTTGCAGAACGACCGGCCGAGGGGTGGATGTTCGGTATCAGACTGGACATTCACCATGGCGGCTCGATACGCAGGGCCCCCGCTCGTAGACTGGCGTTCCGCATTCTGGCTGGATTGGCCAGTTTCGTCGACCTCGTCCCGTTCTGTCGCTTCCATATGAGGCTGCTTCAAAATGCACCTCGGACGGCCGACAGGATGATCAAGCACCCAGTTTCCCGTCTGATCCCCATCAACTCGGCGGAGGATCCGGGAACAACTGGCATGTGGTCTCACCGCCCCCAACCTGACTCGGGAATTCTTTCCCGCGCTCTTCCTGTCGAATACGTGCTCACGACGGATGGTCGTCGAAGTCGGGGAGGGGGGGGTTTCACCCTAGCCCTCAGAGCCTCTGGGACGTGGTCCCAGACCGGGGCTCAGGCCCATGTCAAACGCCTCGAATTGTGGGTAGTAGAACGACACCTTATTCGCACTTCGAGGCGAAGGTGACCAACTCCAGTATCCTAGTACAGACAGACATCTCCACCGTGGTGGCCTACATCAACACGCAGGGCAGGGCTCGGTCCCGGTCCCGGTCCCTGTGTCTCGATGTCATGCGTCTCATAGCGTGATGTCGGGACCGGGCCATCACGTTGTCCGCAGTCCACATTCCAGGGGGCCGTCAACTTCCTTTGCGTACGCTTGTCAACGCACTTGGCCATGAGACGGCCTCGGAATGGATACTGAAACGATTTGATGTGTTGGGGATCTCTGCGAGAAGAGATTTATGTTTCATCAGATCGAACTGTCGCCTCGAACCTGAGTCACCAGCTCACTCTGTACTGCACCCGGATTCACGATCCCGGGTGCGTACACAGTCGACGCTTCTGGAGATAGACTGGACGGGGTTAACGGCCTACGCCTTCCCGCCAATTCCGATTCTAATCGTGTTAGTTTCGAAAATTGGGTGGGAGGGAGGCGTTGCATGTGATTCCTCATCGCTCCCTTTTGGCCAAAACACCTTGGTTCGCCCCATTGGTGGATCGCTTGGCGGCTCCGACCTGCGTCTACCGAAACCGTCCGGACATAGGTCCCTTCCGGACGGACGGAGCGCCAGTCTGTCGTGGGAGCACCTAGCGTTGACTGCGGGCCATTATCCGGCAGCGATCCGAGATTTCTGGTTTTCGCAGAGGGCTGGCATCGCTAATATCAGCAGGAAGAAGGAAGTCCACCATGGACGCTTACCCTAAGCGTCTTGGACCCTACTTCCGTGGTATGAGCGACGAGAGGTGTCTCCGACTCGGGCATCTGTAGCGGATCGATTGACCTTCTCACTGATCGCTTTGATAGCGGACTTGAAACTTCAACGGTCAGGAACTACAAGTCCGCTATCCTAGCGATCCATAGAGGTTTCGACGACGGAGCTACCATTAATGACGATGTCTCGATCGGTCTCCTTCTAGAGGGGATGTTAATACACGACCTCCGGCCGGGAAGACGGTCCCACCCTGCGGACCTTAATACTGTCTTGACTATTTAGTGCAGCCCCCGTTCGAACCATGGCTGAGGCATTCACTTAAACATTTTTTTTTTTTTTGTCACCCTTTAAGCGGTCTTCTGGTCGCTGTCGCCTCTGGGAGACGATGCGCGGAGATTAAGAATATCTCGATGTCAGCTGTCAGAATTCTCTAGGGACAGGGTCAAATTGTTCTTCAGGCCGGATTTCTGGCAAAGAACGAGTCATCCTAATTCCGACACTTCAAACAATTATATTACCCCGCATTGCATGTCACTCTTCGGGCGGGAAGATCGCCTGTGCTGTCCCGTTCGGGCCCTTGAGTACTATAAACGTAAAACTAGTATGTAAGGGGCTCGAACGACTAGGGTTTGTTTCTCCACACGCTTCCCCCCACGGGTCCGCGTGGAAAGCGACAATGGCTAGAGTAGCGCTGTAATTAATGATTCTAACGCGGTGATAGGAGCTTCTCCAGCTCGAGAGCTCACTCTGTCCGTAACATAACATCGTCCTGGGCCTATCACCGCGAATCAAATTGCCGAAAATCTGCGAAGCTAGTCGTGGAGGGACTCCCACAACGTTTCGTCGGTGTATACGAAAACGTACAAACTCCCCCAGAGAAACGTCGCGAGGGCACTCCTGCAGAAACAAACACCTAATTCAACTACACTATACATAAAGTCTCCCATCCGGATGCCGACTGAGGACGCTTGCCCCGGAGGATTCCGTTGTCAGGGAGCATCTATGTCCCCGACTCTTATGTTAATGCCTTTAGGCCTTAACATATGTGGCTTTATGTTATAGTGCAAGGTGTCGACTTTGGCTGAATTTCTGTTGTATCCGGCTAGCTGATGAATTCAATTTACATCAACCTACCGATGAGTGTGCTGTCATGGTGTTGACGTTGAAACATCTCAGATCACCGGGTGGTTAATGCATATATGTCAGTCAACATTGGTGTTGTGTAAAGGAAATTCAGGTCAGCTGTGCTGATTTTCTTCACAAAACAAATGTGTATATACCATCATCTACTGAAGCCTTGTAAGATTGTCCTTTCCAATGTTTGACTTCGCATCTTCCAATGGCCCGCCCCACAGCTACATGAGTATCTATCCAGCGAGGTCGTGTTTGTGAGGGGCTTGTAGCCCACCCCACGGAATTGAGGAAGAGCTAATGGTCGACAGAGGTGTGACCTGGGGTCTCTGGTTGGACCATTCTTCTTTAGGGGTGCTAAAATAGGTATTTTGGGGGCATTCACTCTAAAGAAGGGAAATGCATATGATTTCAGTCAAACATTGGAAAGGAAAATCAGGCTTCAGTTAGGATGATTTATAAAAACATAAAGGGTTTTTTGAATAATCGGAATCAAGATGGAACCATTAAGACAGCTTCGAATTAAGGCTGGTTACCAGGGAAAACAGTTTACTTAGACTCATTTGTTATTCTTTGAAGTTTTCCAATTATGTAGGAAAAAAGGGGTGGGTCTTATCTCACAACAATTTGACCTAATTCGTACCCATGATCTGCAGTAAGTGCATGTATATGAGTGCTTATTGCAATGATGCAAATCATGCAATTAAAGTTCTGAATCAGAGATTTCGAAAATATTATTTTTTGTGTATAAATGAAAAATAGTCAACTAGAACTAAAGCTAGTAACCTAAAATGCACAATCCGAAATTTGAGATTTGATCGGATTTTTTCGTTTTGAGCAGTAAAAGTTATGTGTAGTAGTACGTCCCATAGGATACTGTGTATAACACAAATTCGGATCCGGATGTTATAAACAAAGTTGTGATTTTTTATATATGAAGGGAATTCGATTTCGAGTAGCAAGGTCACACAGTGAAATTTTTTTTTTTTAGTAGATGGACAAGATATGACATGCAAAAAAAACACGATTTTTTTGGAAATTGGAGGGCGCCCTCTCAGGAAATATCTGAGTCGGCCTTAAAGTCAAAAGTGCAATTTTCCTCCAGAAATCATAAGAAGAAACACCAAAAATACTGTGCAGTGAAAGTCAATATTACCATAACCCTAAGCCAGAAAGTTTTATAATAGTTTTGGTTTAGTTTTAGGACAATTTGACAGTTAACAGGCACTGAAAAGGCATAGCTTAGACAGATATATGTGCCCAGATCTGTGGGGTCTTATTAGAGGTGCTTTATAGGTCCATAAGGTCTTGGAAATCTATTTTAGTATTTCCCTCAGTTATATTTATGTAGGATATATTGTCTTTAATCTTTTAATTCATTATAATTTTTACCACCAGTGTTTGATGAAAGATGCATCTATCTGGTTCAAAAGCAGCTTGCTTCAGCAGTGGGTCTGCTTTCTTGTATTGTCTGCAAAACAGCTTGCTTCAAAAGGTATATTCAAATTTGACTTAAAACCTTTTAAGTGTAGAAATAAACACAGCCACCTTCTACTGCAAATAATATGCACTATTCAAGCAACCATTATCAATGGAAAACATATGGGACTTACTGAGCACCCGTAATCTTTTGTTGGCTAAAGACAAAAGACAACAGAAAGAAGCACAGCAAATACTTTATTCTGATTCCTTCACAGACATTTTTAGTAGGTAATTGTGGTTTGAGAGTTTTCACATCACTATTGTAACTGTGGATGCTGAGTTCCTGGCAGCCATGTTGTAGTAATTTTTGTACATCATCATATTGGGAAAAACAAAAAGATTTGTACTTTTTAAATTGGTAGCACATTCTTCTTTAATAGCTTTTAATGTTTTATTTGTGTTTCAGAGTGATAGATCCTGCAAAACAGAAATGTCTGTACGACACCTTACGGATACAGTGTTGTGTGTGTGATGCCAAATCTCCATTGGGGAGTCGGGATTCAGGCAAGAAAGTGAGGAGAGATGGGCTAGATCCATCCCTTGTCTCCCCATTCCTCCATCTCATCAATGGAGGTAGCTCTGTCAAGCATGGTAAATATCATTGTCATTCTTTTTTTTCAGAAAATCACTTGGTGATGGGGACTTTCAAACTTTTGTCATAAGTATTTTTGAAATATAATAGAGTAGGGTTGTATCACTTTTAGCACTAAGGTTAATGAGTTAAAAAAGTGAAAAAAGAAGGAAAGCCTTGAAGATTGACATGCCAAACAAGAAGATGCCACAGTTGTACCCATCAGATAGGTGTTCATAAAGTAATTGCTGCTCAAATATCACAAATTTGCCAAAACAATGAACACAGAGAAAATACATGATTTTGTAATTATGTCAAATGTCACCATTAAATGTGAGCTTATTTCAAATGCAAATGTTTTCAGCCTATTTGGTTGAAGTATATGGTGCACATGATTGGATAACAAATGTTTGTACATCTGAAAAGTAAATCTTAACTTCTATAACCTATAAATAAGAAAAAAAAGTTAATTGATTGTTAAAACTTGATTTATTTAATGTATTCCTCCATACTATGGTTCCATGGTGAAAGCAATGTCGCGCAGTCATCACACAATGCATTGCTGGTGAATTTTAAGCGTATGTGATAGTTTTCACATCAAAAGGCTTGCAATTGTCTGCCACAATAACCCACATGCCTTTTTAATTCAAAGACCTATTGAAAACCCTTCCAAGGAGCCTAGAAATCAGAAGTGTGAATTGTAGTTTCCACATTTTTCTTTGTGTATGTATAGAGCAGATATCAGTGCACACAATTACGTAAAGAACATTCACTTGCTTGAAAATGCTTAGTTGACAGTACACACTGCATCATTAAGATTTTTCACTTAATCAATTGGCATAGGTGTAAACATACTGTAGGTGGAAGTGGATGTTGACTCAAAGACTTCCCTTTAGGAACGCTGGTGGTGCACCATATTATGCATCTTGAAATTTTATTGATATCATTCTCAAGGGTTGTTCTGCTGATGAGGAATGTCATCCAACTCATGTGCAGGCTAATCACATGACATGTCTCATAGTATGGCATGCTATTATAGGCAAAATACATTTTTTTTTCAAGTCTTTGAAATTGGAATGCAGAAACATAATTCATGGTACCTCATTATCTTTATTGACACAGCTCTATTGCAAAGCTTCAAGCAGGTATTCAATCATCTTGATCTTCAGTCACCCAACTCAGCTGTCACCAATGTGTTGAATTCCTGTCTTGTGATCATAGAGGACCATGATTTTGAAGTCAGACTGGCATTTAGGTAGGTATTATTAAAGCAAGAGTTCCCAAAATTAATTACCAAATGAAGTCAGTAAGTTATGAATTTGTGCTTTGAGTTTGAGTTAAGACTACAAAATTCGCTAGTCAAATTGGAAAGAAGGTCAGGGCCCATTTAAAAAAACAGTATGACAATACCCATTCTCTCAGACATTAACATTGATTAAAATTCTAAAAATCATGAGATGAGTGTAAAATAAACTAATATATTTTTTGCGACTTGGTGGTTAAAATGTAATGGAAGTTCAGTTTGAGTTTTATTGTGTCATTTTCAAACAAATAGAGAGATATATCCCTAGTGAGAATTGGCCTTGTATAATAGCTTTTAAAAGTAATTTTTAATGTTTTTGACGAGATTGTCCCCTTCTGTTAGAAAATTTAGTGTTTTTGCAGAAAGTACTGGAACATTCTGAAATTGCTTAAAAGAAATTAATTTCAAGAATAGAATATTTAAAAGAATATTTAAATACTGTTGATGTTACTCATAAACTTCACAGTAAACAGATCAAGTATTTGGTGGGATGCGGTGTGAGATCTAACAGCACCAATGACCAGGCTGTTGTAGGCAGACTCAAGTCAGCATTTATGCAAGCCAAGGCAAATGGGAATGCCAAACTGCAAGAGACCATAGTGGAGACAATAGGGCAGTTAGGACAGTAAGTTTTGGAAAGAGTTCCATATGTACCCCCTTTAAAATTGTAAAGGAAACAAATTCTTTTTATCCCCCTGGCTTGAAAAGCAGTGGGGGATATTGCGAGGGTGCGAATGTCCGTATGTGTATATATGTGTGTGTTCCAGTTTGGTTAGGTTTTGGTTAGGTTTTCGTTTTTTCGCGTCTCCTTCGAAAAGTCCGATTTAAACCAGACTTGGGGTTAAGGTTCAATAGGGGTTCCTTCATGTGTGGATGATGTCAAAGGTCGTGGACCAAGGTCAAAGGTCGTCTGAGGTCATGTTTCAGACTGCCATCTTGCCAGGGGGATGACGCAAGTTTACTTGCTGCATTTTTTATTTTTGGCCTTACACTAACAAATACCCTAACCCTAAGGCCAAAAATAAAGAATTTGTTACATGTAGAATTTTGAAGAGGGGTACATATGGAACTCTTGCCTAAATTTCTTATATCTTTTGTATTAAATGTGTTTTGCCTTTTTAAGATAATATTACAAAGTACCATTAAAGAATAAGTCCTATATTTTAAAGTTGAATGACATAAAAGCTGAAGTGTGTACAAGAGATTTTGAATCCGACAATATGCCTTAAATTATATTGAGTCAATATAAAAGCTTACTCTGATCAAAAGTAAAAAATTGTGTTTAACATGAAGACTTTGTAGACTTTTGCCACACAACAACAACATAATAAATGGCAGTGAGTAAAAAAAGACACTGACTGTTGTGGATTTGAACCTTGGATATTTGGTTTACTGGTCTGATGCCAACTGAGCTAATGGGTCAGATTGGGAAGAGCAGTAATATTTTATCTATAGGCCTACAGTTCAACCTTGTTCCTCCACTATCGTCTAATCCTGTTTCTCTACAATTAATTACAAAAAAAGTATACTTTCCTACGTTTTCAAGTGTGTATTGTAACTTGGGCCCCTACAGATAGTGTACAATGTTGGATCTAAACAATTTCTTGTTTTTAGAGTTGCTGATGGGGAGCTACTTTTGGTGGCCATTGTGTGTCTTTTAGAAAGCCGTCAATCCATGACACCTGTAGTGTGCTCAGCAGCTATAATGCAGGTAGGTGTAACCTAATATATGTAGTTAGTGTCGTAATTGTCCCTGCTGAACTAAGTTTGGAATGACGACTATAAATTGGTATCCGTCTGTATGTCCGTCGGTAAGAAAAATGTTAACCCTGGAATTTTTAAAATGTTAACCTGGAATTTCTGTGATAAAAATGTTAACCGTGGAATTTCTGTGATAAAAGGTGTAGTTTAAGTTGTCACTTCTTAGTAATAGCAATATTCGGCGGGGACAAATTTTACGCATTGTGTAAATACGAGTTCACCTTGTTAACCTTGCTTAACTCTAACATTTTATGCTCCATGTAATGCTTCATTTTCCCTGAAAATTGTTGAGAAGCATTTTCTCCAAAGAGAACCTCTGTTACATTACATTGCACAGCTGCTGTGAAAGCAATCTTGGACAAATGCACTGATGTATACTGTACTGAATAGGACAGTATTAAGGATACAATTATGCCCCATGTTCCCTGAACATTGTTGAGTGGGATTTTCTCCAAAGAGAATCTCTGTTACATTATATCTCACAGCTGCTGTGAAAGCAGTTGAATATCCTTGGGTAAATGCACTGATGTATGCTGTAGCGAATAGGACAGTATTAAGGATAAACATTCCCCATGTTCTCTGAACATTGATGAGAGGTATTTTCTCCAAAGAGAACCTCTATTACATTACATCTCATAGCTGGCAAGTAAGCAGTGAATAGCCTTGGAAAAATGCACTGATGCATGTAATGATGGGCAGGGCAGTATCATCTCAGAAAACATGGGTATAATGATTAAAGGCACTATCAGTGATCTACCCAAAAGGGAGTCAAAATATTCAAAATTTGCAGGAGTGGTCTAAAATTGAAGGACAAGTCTCTAGAATTTGCATATGTTATTTTTTCAAAATGCAAAATGATAAAAGAAGAAAACAGCAGTGTTGAAAGATATGAATCTCCATTCAGTTACGTGTTGTAGAAAGTGTCCGTACAGACAGTAATGTCTAAAATATCTATTTTTTTCTTTATTAGGTTGTTTTAAGCCTTATAACTTACAGGGTATGTTAGGATAGCTATACTTGATAAAACATACAAAAACCTGATTTTATTATTTTTTGGATTTTCCAATTTGGCAAATCACTGATAGTGCCTTCCTCAGGTGTACATTTATGCAATAAGAAAATTCAAATCATCTTTAGACGTACACTTATTCTCTCTTGCACAGCTGCGTGACATTGCAAGAGTGAAAGCAGTAAGCCTGCAGTCCCTCTTCCAACGCTTCAAAAAGCCTATCTCTGAGTTCATGATGGAAGCCCTGTACAAGGCAACTCAAGGGCCTGGGACCAAGTCTACTAATGATATCATAACAGAAATTGCCCATGCATTCCAGTACCGGGATATCAAGGCTTTTCTTTCTGTAAGTATGTTAGCCTTGGATATAGATATAAGAGCATGTAGTATCACCATTTGGTTGTCAAAGTATGTGCGTGCATCACATTTTTATATTCACATGTATAACATGCGAATATATTGTGCTTATGCTGTTAAGTTTCCTTCTCCTTCTCCTTCTTCTTAAGAAGCTTACAACGGACACTCATAACTCAAGAACCATAGCAGCCTCAGGGCCCAAACCTGGTACACTTATAGCCCCTGGGCCCCTGATGTGCCTTTTGGGTATCTCGACCCCAGAGGTCAAAGGTCAGGGGCTACAGGGGGCCAAATGTGAAAATATAAGGACACCTATAACTCAAGAACCACAGCAGCCTCACACAGCTGTTTGACCCCATACAAATTGTCTTTTATTTTTAGAACAATTTTAAGCAGTGGCGACACAATTTTGTCAACTGATATAAGTAAGGACATGCAAGAGCTATTATCTCTGCAAAAATCAGACAAGTCCATTGCGTGAATCTTGCCATATAGACCTCCAAAGGTCATGATATATATGTTATAGTGCCCTCTATATGCACATTCTCCATAGAGAGACGTGAAAACTAGATTTTAAAGAAAAATCATATTTGCCCACAATGAAATTTCTTAAAATTTGCACAGAATGTAGTTAGTGGTCTAAATATTCCAAATCAGTAGTCTAAAGTGTGTCGCCGGCGACAATTTTTGTTTTATTCTGGTTTTGTCATAATACATGAGACTTTCAAACAGCTGTGCTCAGGGCCCAAATTGTGCAGCCTTATAGCCTTTGGTCCCCTGATGTGCCTTTTTGGTATCTCGATCCCAGTGGTCAAAGTTCAAGGGCTACAGGGGGCCAAACGTGAAAATGTAGGGGCCATCCATAATACAAGAACCAGAGCAGCTTCAGAGCCCAAACTTGGTGGGCTCATAGCCCCTGAGCCCTTGATGTGCCTTTTCGGTATTAGTCCAGGCTACAGATTCATTGATAACTAATATCAACCTTGTTTTATTAGATATATAATGTTTTTCAACGGTTTCTAGACCAGTTTTTGTGTGCTGATTCTGAATCCGATGGATGCCAGACGAGCAACCTTGAGCATTTTTGTAGATATGCAAAAAATCAAAATGGCCACCAAAACACAAAATATTCATCTCTTGTTCACTCAAAAGTTGTAATTTTTCAGCCTGTCTCGTTAAAACATTCATTATGACCAATTAACATATGATTCTGTAACCATGTAACCAATGAATTCAATATGGCCGTCAATACAATAAAGTGCCTGATCGTGAACTACTTTTGACTGCAGGTTGGTAATTTGGTATCTATCCTAGTGTTTTGGCAGTCAAGAAATTAATTAAAACCATAAGATATATTTTAAAAATGTGATTATAAATTCCTTCATTATAGGATCCAATATGGCTTCCAATATGCTAATATAGTTATAATTGATAGCTGTGTCTAGCCTACTACTGCAGTGTTTGTGTATATCCCTGTAAGTCAATCAGATCAATGTACACATCATTAGGTAATCAGAGGAATCGATACATGTAAGATGCCATCCAAGATAGGTATCCAATATGGCTGGAAATGACATTTACTAAGCGGCGAAAAATCCGATCAGCAATAGTCTAGAGATATATGTTTCTTTGTTTTTTTGCAGGTTTTGGGCGTCCATTGGCATCCATATTGGGATATTTGATGAATAACGACCCAAAGACACCTAAGATAGCCTTACTGGGATTTTTGGAACTGATAATATAACTAAAAACCACAAAATATATATCTTTAGCCTATAGCGTGAATGAATTATTGACCTTTAATAATTGACATTTGCAGCAATATTGAACGCTTATGACATGGTTTCAGAATTGACTTAGGTTTAGTGCCAAAGTGTGAAAAATTCAATCTGAGCAAAAATAACCATGTTTAATTTTTAAGATGTTCTTTCTAGGGTAAAATTGTTCGTAGAGGATTGAATGTTTAATCAAAAACCCTGTACCATGCACCTTTTGCTACAATATTATTTGATTTGGGGCCAATTTTGTCAGGGTGACAAAATTTTTCACCTACCAACTTTGAATACTTACAGAGTCTACAATATACACCATATGACCCTTTATAGTGTCATATATCAGTTAAAGGTATAACTATGAATTCAAGTATTTGTTTTATAATTATTTCAGAATTTGGCCAGCCCAGAACCATTCATTTGAATGTCCTGTGACAAACGACAATCAAATTAAGCACTTTCGAACAAAAATCGCTTTGCACAATCACGTCTCTGGAAAGGAAGGGTCTACAGTGATGTTTTATTAACCTGTCCGTTTATGCAGAATTGAATAAGCTTTCATCAAATTGATACCTAACTTGCTTCATTTCAAGTATAGGAATAATTCCAAAAATACAAAAATGGTTCCCCTATCCCCTACCCTTGATTTTTCCAGTGCGTTACAAAAATATGTTTGTTCAATAAAAGTGGGGGGGACTACGAGAAAACTAAAAGATCTATAGGGCTTGAAAATTTATCGATTATGCCCAAAAACAAGTCCCTACATAGTTATGGTATTAACTTTGTTTTACCTTGTCTAAAATTTGAGAATTTTTTTTTTATCAATTTGCGGGATCCAAATTTTACCACCCTACAATCGGCACTTCGAGAACCCGTGAAAAATGAACAAAAAGGGTGACATCGTTGAAAAGTAATCGATTATGCCCAGACATATTCCCACAAGAATATGTCATTAAATTTTTGTCAAACTGCAAAATATTTGAGAACATTTTTTATGCAAAGCAGATGCAATTATCAGCAAAATACCATAGCTTTCTGGGACTTGGCAGTGCGGCAATCACCCAAAAATGCGTTATCTCGGAACGCATCCAACATTTGCATTTTTTACTTCAGATTTGGATTCTACACAAAATTTTAACCTAGAAAACATGTTTTGTTTCACTGTTAAAGCACCTGTCAATATTTAACCTTTTTGGCAGTAAAACCTCGGTTGAATCTTGAACCATGGTCTTATCGTATGATGCCATCTTGGGGGGCAGATATCAATCACTTTGATTATGTTATGATATTTAAATGGCTCTGATTGAGTTATAATGATATACACGAACATGGCAGCTCTTGGATATATGTAGTAATGAATTTTGCCGTTTTGGAGCCATCTTGAATGGTTTATTGATTTGATTATCAAAATTGTTGAAAGCTATTCCTAATGGTTTCTATTAATATATTGATTGCTAAAACATTGATATATATACCAAGTTACCATTCTACGGTCAAAAGTAGATAAATATCAGATGCTTTGTTGTATTGGCGGCCATATTAAATCTATTAATTAGGCGGTTAATAAATCTTACTTTAATTGGTCACAATGGGTGTTTTGACTGGACAGGCCAAAAAATTACAACTTTTGAGTAATTAACATATGAGTTTTTAGTGTTTTGGTGGCCATTTTGAATTTTTGCGTTTCTTTGAAAATGCTCAAGGTTTTTCGTCTGGCATCCATTGGATTCAGATTCAGCAGGTAAAACTGGTCTAGAAACCTTGAAAAACATTATATATATTTTATAACAAAGTCACATGGTCTGTAGCTTGGACTATATCTTGATCCCAGAGGTCAAAGTTCAAGGGCTACAGGGGGCCAAACGTTAAAGTATAGGGGGCCGCCCATAAGTCAAGAACCAAAGCAGCCTCAGAGCCTAATCCTGGTGGGCTTATAGCCCTTGGGTCCCTGATGTGCCTTTTGGGTATCTCGATCCCAGAGGTCAAAGTTCAAGGGCTACAGGGGGCCAAACGTTAAAGTATAGGGGGCCGCCCATAAGTCAAGAACCAAAGCAGCCTCAGAGCTCAAACTTGATGAGCTTATAGCCCCCGAGCCCCTAATGTGCACTTTGGGTATCTCGATCCCAGAGGTCAAAGTTCAAAAGATACAGGGGCCAGATGCTAAAATGTAGGGGGCTGCCCATAAGTCAAGAACCAAAGCAGCCTCAGAGCCCAAACATGGTGGGCTTATAGCCCTTGGACCCCTGATGTGCATTTTGGTTATCTCGATCCCGGAGATCAAAGTTCAAGGGATACAGGGGGCCAAATGTTAAAATATAGGGACCGTCCATAAGTCAAGAACCACAGGAGCTTCAAAGCTCAAACTTGGCGAGTTATTGCTCTCTGAACCCCTAATGTGTTGGATATCTCGACCCCAGAGATCTAAGGTCCACATGTTCCATGGCACATGGGAATATAACCGTGTTTGCTAAACACAGCTCTAGCGTCTAGTTTTCCAGTTCTTGTTGGTGATTAAAATAGTTGAAAGTATATGTGCATGGACTTTGTGAACCATGTTTGTCAAGTGGATAAGTATTCTTTGTGGTTAGAAGTTCCACGACCTGATATGAAAGCACTTTGGCTTTGTTGAAAGAGTGAGGTTAACCGTCTTGTTATTGCATATCAATGCCTAAATGCAAAGTCAGAGAGTGTTTTGAATCAATCCCATAATGCATTGCAATGTGCCTATACTGTACTGTACTAAACACATGTCACTACTTAGGGATAAAAAGTGTTCAAGAAGTGTCCCAAGACCCATAAGACATTTCATGATCAGACAAAAAATTCCCTAAGTACTAACGCTTTGTAGGCTAAAATGAGCGTAAAAGTCTGGGTTTTATGTGTTAAGAATAGGATTTTTGTGGGATCACATGACCCTATTGAGGTGAAATTTCCCAAAACTGGTGCATTGTGGGATTGACTCAATACACCCTCTGATAAAAAGTATGTTACCTTCAATTTTCCATATGGTTATTGCTACTTACAGATGAGCCTGAAATTTACCTTGCCGTACATACTAAGTAGAGCTGCATCAGATGATGCCTCTGCAATTCTGAGAGTCATAGCCAAGACTATAAATATGGTAAGTATATTGGAATGGATAGAATACGAAGTTAATGGGACTTAAGCTATATGAAGACATAGATTTCAAAGAGGACAGACAGACAGTCTGCTAGTTCAGGTGTTGCATTGGATTTATTCCATTTGCATGTATGTTGTTCAAACATTTGGTTATCAAAAAACATAGAACAGACTGACTCTGGTAATGTAAGTGCTGCAGTGCACACTGCAATTTTTACTGCAAGAAGGATGGCATCTTAGCTATGTAGCAGGAGCTACGGAAATGTAGAAATGTTTGTTTTTCAAGGTGTAGGAAATATATTGAAAAAGAATTTGTGTGATGTAGGAAGGAATAAGACCATGCTGGCCAGTAGTCTTGTAATTCTATGTGATGCACTTAGAAGAATAATTCACTACCTCTCTTCATCTCCAGTTTTTTGCTTTCATGATACTTTCAAAAGACAACTGTGAAGCAAATTGTAATAAATTTTAATAACTAACTATTTAATTGCAAGGTTGCACAATTGTTTTTAGTCTTCTGCCTCAACGAGGTCGGGAGACTATTAAGTTTACTCCTGTCCGCCAGACGTCCGTCCATGAAAAATTGGTTTCCGTGTTTCCAAAATTACCCTTTTTTCGCATTATACTGACTATTTGGCTAATTGCGATGTACGGGCGAGCTCTCAAAGTTGGATAAATTGGGCTGTTTGTGCGAATATAAGTTCCCCGGAGCAATCAACTGTTTGAACTTTGGTTCATTTTACTGGCAACACTGACTCAGCAAATTGGTGACACCACAGGGCACCGCCATTGGATGATTGCGCCAAACTTATTTGTTCTGACATCCAATGTCATCTGCCATAATGCTATGCCATCTCATACGTCATCGGACATAGCAGAGCTGGTTGCTGTGTGCCCATTGCATTAAGGGACCGTTGTTATGTTCCTTTGCTGTCGAGGCTCTGGCAATATTCCTAACCGCGGAAGCTCCAAACTGAGTGTGATGAACGAACATGAAAATTGTTTACGGGGATCAGCAGTGATGTACTCTAACATGATTGATCGCGGACTGCTGTCAATACCGCAAGATGCTGTTGAAATGTCAACAAAATAACGATTACATTATCGGATTTATGCTGTAAAGAGTTAGAGAGTTCGTGGACCCATAATTGTTTAGGATAACCCTGGTTTTGTATTGAGCTTTTGAAGTACGGATTTTTTTCTTTGCTTTTCTGTCTTACAGAATCATAGAAAGATGTTGATTGACAATTTCAAGTACATCTTCTCCTATTTGGCAAGAATGTGCAATAAACAAGAGCAGGATAAAGCACTACAGTACATTCAGGTAAGAAGCTTTTTACAAATAGTCTTCTTATCGTATCCAAGCACAGTGGTACTCAAATATGCTGTAGCCAGAGATGAGTACAACATTTGGCTGCTTCAATGAATTTTTGCAAGTGTCCTTGTCTGTGCATGGTTCCTCCAATAGAGGGCAGACCAAGAGATGTTCCATTTTCAGTGTTTCAAATAGTGTGACATCTTTCTCACACTCTTATTCCAGAAAGCATCAATATGTTATTTAGGTCAGCAGTTCAGATGATATTAAAATATAAAATTCTTTGGGTTAAGTCAGGAGAACAAGGATGTGGAATCATGCCCCTCCCTCCCCCCTCCCCGATCCACACACACCTGTGTTTGTGTGTGTGTGTGTGTGTGTGTGTCATGGTGGGTGTGCACATCACCAATTGTCCTACCAACCTAATGCCTTTCCTAATTTTGTTCAATCTTCAGAACGAGACTGATGTGGAACTGGGGAGCCTCATCCGCAGTGAAATTCTAAGTCTCCACAATGAACTCCTTCTCCATCTCAGCACCAACTACTCCAGGGTGTTCAATGGTCTCGCCATGCTGGCCAACAAGGACGAGAATTACCACGGCCCAAATCCCATCACCGAGACCAAGGACATGGCCGATTTCCTGCAACCGAGACTCCTGGGGATACTGGCTTTCTTTGATTTCCAGCTGCTGAATTCGCAGATTGGCATGGATGACAAAAAATTGGTATGCCAGTGTATCTCAGTGGATTAGTGTATGAAAGTCATGTATGCTAGTTGCTGAGTGAATGAAGGAGTAGTTGTCATTTTTCCTATTTCCAAAGCAACTACTTTTTTAATGATGCCTTGGGTGACTGTATCATCTGAGATTTATCTATCATATTTTGATCAAATTTCTTTGCACAGAGAATAACCCATAATAAAATAATAGAACATTCATACCTTATAATAAGTTAACACCAACTTGCACTGAATGAATTGAATGCTAGTCTGCATAACCTACCCAATGGTGTATCTTAGCAAGTACCTGCTTACAAGCACATGCTTAGGCCTAAAAAAAAGTTGCATTGGGTGTAATGTGGCAGAAAAAGTAGAGCAGGTATTGTTTGTTTAACATTCATCTATATTATAATAGGCCACGTGTGTCTGTCTTGTCTATGTGTGTGTCCGCCCTTTTTCTCGGAGGCCGGGGGTCGTACGGTCACAAAATTTGGTGGGTGGGTGTAGCTTGGGCCGTGCCTGATCGAGTTCGATTGGTTAGCGCATATATCTGGGTAATCGCAAAAAAAAGTAGTGCTTTAAAAAAGCCAGGTGATCGCGAAACCCGGGGACCACATAGTCTATTCAAAACACAAAGGACTATGAGAAGTATGCGTAGTATGATTTATGTAAAGGATAATTGACGTAGCTAGGTGAATTATGTTAGATAATTGGGTCTGGGCATCAGTTTGTGCACTGTTCGTCGAGGGGCGGAGCCTCGAGACGAACAGTGCACAAACTGATGCCCAGACCCAATTATCTAACATAATTCACGCAGCTCAGTTAAATATCCGTCATACACTTAGCATGCATCAGTTCAAATTTAAAGTAATAATATGAATATGTGTTAAAATTAAGAAAAATTCACCCTAGAAAAATAAATAACTTCACGAATTAAAACACCGGCCATCAATTGGCCTTGTAACTCAATCACCAGTATCGATCCATTCGCAGTGCAGTTTGTAAGAATTTTGTTTGTTGATGGGTTCCATCCCTTTACATCCCCATTTAAAACCCGTGGTGTTACCACTGGTGGTAATAAGGTCATTATGAGCTTGCGGAAGTGCATACACGAGGAGGTGAAGCGACAACAACAAATATTGCAAGCCAGAGCTGCTATCCAGTTAGTAAAAAGCTAGGATATATTTAAAGTTGGATTCTCCATTAAATGTATGTGGTCCGATCTTTAGCCTAGTACTAGTGTAGTATGGTACCCACATTTGTCACACGGCCTATAAAATGGGTAGTTTCAAACTCATTTTGTGATTTATATTGTGCAACCACCAAAATGAATTCGGGACCCCAACGGAAGATAAACTGCATGTTGAAGGATTGTGGTGGCAGAATACTAACTTCATCCAGTGTATTGTAAATAGGATAATGTACACAAACACAGCATTGAGGTTTGTTTTTTTGACAAAGATATTTGGGTGTGGCATGAGTGACTCCATCTCAATTAAAAGGCTGGTTCATGTTCAAGCTATTGTCAGTAATTAGTGCTTGTTTTCGAGTGAAAAGCTCATGTCAAAGAAAGTAAACAGTAAATCAAGAAAACATGTTTTTTTTGTGGGTGTTTGAGGGGTTTGGAATGCCACGGTTCGGTGGCAGTGGCGTACGTAACCAGTTTTTTTCGGGGCGGGGGGGCCAGAGGGGGCAACCTACAATTTTCAGGGGGGTCACAACAGCAGGGGCGCCAATTTTCAGCCTCGCTGCGCTCGCACTGGTTACCCCAAATTTTTAAGAGCTGGGGGGGGGTGGGGTGGTAGAGGGTTGGTGCAACTTAATGTACCTTCCCCAGTGCGTGCGTACAATGTCATTCTATATTTTATACTCCTACCATGCGTCCGGTACCTTATGCGCCCCGAAATCCGCCAATTAGCATACATTAAAATTTGTTAGTATAGTATAATAGTATAAGCCTATATGTTGTTTTATATGTCTTGACAACACGTGCCAGAAAATCAACCTAAGTATGCAGGCTAAAATCCTCAACTTCGTTACTATTTTTTTTGGTCTAATTAATGTTTAAATGATTTTTTGTTCGGGAAATTCGTAGTATTTAACTGAAAACGCTTTGTTTTCAACTGAAATTAGTTTTAGGTGAAAACTTTTTTTTATTGAAAACTTAGTTTATCGAGAAAAGCTATCAGATTTGACTGAAAAGTTTGTCATTCATAACCCCTACTGTTCTGCAAGAGTTTGTCTGAGTTGTCAGTGATGATTTTGAACTGAGAATGACAAGGTACTAAATTGCTTTTTGAGTTAGTGCGAAGATTTTTGAAATTGATATTTGCTAGTCTTTAAATGATATATCTTTTTAGTAAAACTTGTTTAAGCTGAGGTTTTTATTTGAAAACATGAAGTTGTTTGAATATTTTGGAGACATGGTTTTTCCAACACGCACTCATTTACTCATCTTTTAAAACTCAGTTTTTATAAATGATAACTTTTGCGAAAAAAAATTGACTAATAACAAGTTTTTGAAAATCTACGTTTTCATATAGAATACCCTAATTTTCAGGTGGGATATACTAGATTTTTGTGGTTAAATTTATTTTTAAAAAATATGTTTTTCAAGTGATAGGTACAGATTTCAATTTCCAATGTGAAAAAAGTTTCGTGTTTTTCAATTTGATCAGCAAACTCCCTTTATCAACTCCATAGTTTTTCATTGAATTGAAAAAAAAATATTATATAGAGGTCCGGAGAAACTGGGGGAATTAAAAGTCACTCAAGCACGCATTTCACACATTAGGTAACTTGTCAACACCCTTAACGACGCTTGATGGACATGGTTGGTAAATCTGTTGTATATTGCTTATCCATTGTTGTTTCAGAGCTTTGTATTTTACGAATCATTCTCGTGTTTCTTCTAGAGTTTTGGTCCCTTAAAGTCACCAGAATACGGAGTGCACAAATTATCACGATTCCTTTGTTGTTTTTCGCATGCAAGGTTATCTAGAATCTTTTGTTTGGCCGGCAGGTTTGTATAATTTGTGCTATCTGCCTCAGATAACCTTAACTGGTGACTGATTCGTAGGATATACTGCACTGAACAACAATGGATAATCAACATACACTGCTGCACTAGAAGTTAATCTCCTTATCTTCTGAATTGGCTGGGATTGGTATTCATTTGTAATACATTCTCAGAATTAGGATAGGTTACATAATGCTAATATCATGTGTTTAAGGCCCTATTGTGATATGATTCTCTCTAAGTGTTTGTACTTGTGTCTTCAGGCAATGGAGAGTCTAGTGTGTATCATGAGATTGATGGGAATGAAACACATCACACAAGTGAGAATGAAAGTGATGACAACCCTCAAGATAGGCCTGCAATACAAGGAACATGGATTCCCTATGCTATCATGTAGGGCATGGAAATGCTTTGTACAAAGGTTAGTGGTTTATGTATTATCTAATCTTATACAAATATTGACTGCTATGAGGAGCATAGTTGAAACTATAGGCCCAAGGTGATCTCAAAACCATGCTGAGGGGCATAGTATGGTTTCGAGATAACAGAGGGCCTATAGTTTCAACCATACCCTGAACAAGAAGCAGACAATATATGTTTTATGTACCGAATATAGATTCTTGTCATCTGACTGGTTAAAATTACATTCTAAGCCAAGATTTTAACATAGGCCTAATTTGTGTAGGCCATGGCATGGCATGCATGGTTTAACAAAACTTTTGTGTAACTTCTCCAGGGTCCAAAACTTAGTATTAACAATCAACATTCCTTTTGCTGAGGAAGTGATGTTGGAGTCAAAACGGATCACCGTAATTGACGTCTTGCATTGATGCTTGCAAATTTCTTGGCAACTTTTCCACGGCCTGCAGATTGGCTGTCACCGGCGTCAAATAATCCTTGAATATCTTAACGTTGTATTTTACATGCTGTTTGGTATTAGCCCTAAATCATCAAGTTTCTTTGAATTTGTATGATTTCTCTCCCACAGTGTGGACCCATCCTCTCTGGGGCCAATGTTCAGTCAGGTTATCGTGACACTCTTACCATTGTTACATCAACTCCCTGAAGAAGTAGCCAAGATATATCACTTTCTCATTGTGGAGCACAGGTGAGATACACAGTATATTGAATTGTTGTGTGTCATGTAATTTTTGCAAGTAAATAAAGCTTTAAAGTGGATCATTGTTATTCACATTAAAATGCATCTTGTCTTCTGGACCCTTCTCCGCATATGGTCCTATTGGTTGTGAAGGTGAAATATAGTTTTCAATATAGAAGTGGGAGAAATACACACATATCTCCGTCCACTTTCCCCCACACAACTTATATTAGGATGTCGGACCACAAACTCCCGAACGGCACTCCGTCTGCAGGTTCACCTTTTACATAAATAGATTATTTATATATTTTTTGGTATTTTATGGTATAAATCATTTTGACTAAACATGCAAGTTTTTAGAACTAGTGAGCAGAAATGTGATAAACCTACTTAGGCTACATTTATGCTGATGAAAATGGGTGTGTATATCAGTAGTGGAGGCCCATTTTTACATTGCATAATCCATCAACACTATTGTTTTTTAACATGATGTAGATTCATACGTAGCGGTAAATTGTAAGAATGAAAGCAATTTAGACTTCAACGCTACCGAAATTATTTACTCACCAGGAGTACTTTCGCCAGACCTCTGGCATCATCAGCTGATGGTATTGCTCTGAGTCAGTCTGGAAACTCGGTGATGAAGTTCACAATGACGTCATGATTTTATGACGTCAAAAATGTTTGATGCCCCTCCCCTCTTGGGGTGAAGCAAATTGTCCCAGACTGGATCCAAGTCTAGTCCTTTGTCTCTGTTCAGTTTCGGGTTCTCCTTTTTGATGTGGATTGCTTCAAGAACCCTCCTAGGGAACTCTTTTGACTCCCTATCCAACACTTTCAAATTATCCCAGTGAATTTCGTGGCCTGTATTGATGATGTGCTCCCTGATGGCTGATTTGGAGCTGGGCGCCCTTGATTTATGTTCAGCGACCCGTTTTTCCAACTTTCGACCAGATTCACCAATGTATTGGGAGTCACAGTCGGAACAAGGAATGCTATACACCACGCCTGAGAGTTTTTCTTTATCTGTTTTGTCTTTTGGTGCAACCAGGGATTTCTTCAGGGTTTGTAAAGGTTTAAATGTGGTAGTGACACCTGCGGAATTAAAAGTCCGTCGTAGTCTCTCAGATAGTCCACCAACAAAAGGCACGGTGACTAAGATCCTTTTGCTAGGGGTATCCTGACCATCTGGTTTAGATTTGGCAGTCCTTGTGTTCTTAGGGTTCCCCCTAAAAAATGCCCAATCCTGGTAGCCACAGTTGTTAAGAGCTTCCTTGATGTGCCACTTCCTCACATTTATCCTCCGGGTCGGTGACAACAGATTCCGCTCTATATAACAGAGTCCGAACCACACTTAATTTGTGCTCCAGCGGGTGGTGGGAATTAAAATTCAAATATTGGTCTGTGTGCGTTGGTTTTCTATAGACCTTAGTTTTAAGTGAACCATCCGGTTGTCTACAAATTAATGTATCGAGGAAAGGAAGTTGCCCGTCTTCCTCTTCCTCGCGCGTGAATTTGATGTTTCTATCAAGGCTGTTAATATGATCTGTGAACTCATCTAAGTGAACAGTTTTGATGACACAAAATGTATCGTCAACACAGCGAAAAAAAAAAAAAAAAAAAAGGCACTCCGTCTGCAGGTGCACCATTTTACATAAATAGATTATTTATATATTTTTTGGTATTTTATGGTATAAATCATTTTGACTAAACATGCAAGTTTTTAGAACTAGTGAGCAGAAATGTGATAAACCTACTTAGGCTACATTTATGCTGATGAAAATGGGTGTGTATATCAGTAGTGGAGGCCCATTTTTACATTGCATAATCCATCAACACTATTGTTTTTCTTTGTAACATATTTAAACAGGCCCATTTTTACCCATTTCTAACTATTTCTCCAATTTGTAAAACTGTTTCCAAACTTTAGAAAGAGGTTTTAAAAATAAAAAGTTTGTACTGTAATTTGTGCACAAATTTGCTGCATACCTGGTACTCAACAATAAAACCAAAAATTGTTTTAAATGTTTTTTCAACACTTTTGCATGAAAAGTTTAATGTTTTGCAGAATATATATCATCACAAAATGAGGTAAAATAATTTGGCAATATTTGAAAGTAACAAAATAAAAAAAATTGTTGTTTTGTGTATGTATTTGTCAAACTAAAGTTTTATGGTGAAATGAGTGCAAAATTTGTTAAGAATTAGGGTGCATTATTCTGAATTAACTTGTGGAGAATCTTCACATGGGATAATGAACTAATATTTGAAC